>JAHZMX010001883.1:0-19907 GCA_027743895.1 Seira musarum | reverse complement strand
GTGGATGGGGTATAATCG
Organism: Seira musarum; assembly: GCA_027743895.1. Taxonomy (NCBI): domain Eukaryota; kingdom Metazoa; phylum Arthropoda; class Collembola; order Entomobryomorpha; family Entomobryidae; genus Seira; species Seira musarum. The sequence continues at coordinate 19,889 of JAHZMX010001883.1, read as the reverse complement.
GAAGCTGAAGATGTATAAGATGATGGATATCTAGAAAATCAAATTAAAAAAATTATAATGAGCAAAAAATTGTATTTCAGCATAGGTATTGTATTTCAAAATTGTATTTCAGCATTGTATTTCTAAAAAATGTAGTTATAATAAAAACACATCATATCCCACTTAAATTTGACCAAAGAGATAAGCAGTGGTCATTGATCACATAAACCAAACCAAAGTAAAGATTTTGTTTTGTCTTTCCTACTAGACATTCATAATTGCTTTAAAGAGTCTTATCTGTACGTAATCTGATTTGGTATAAGGAGTGCTATGTGTATGTGGATAATGCGGATTTATGAAAGTGAGGTTTCTTTCAAAAACATTAATTTATCTTTATTGCCTCCCAGAAACATTAAAGTGCAACACCACATAAATTTACGAACCTGGAACTGCCTAATCCAGAAGAGCCAGCAGAGGTACTAGAAGATCCATACCGTCTCGTAGTCGTTGGTTCAGGATCCGGTTCTCGGGTGGTCGGAGAAGAGATGCGACTTCTACTCCTATACGAACTGAGTGCTGAAGGTTGCGGTGTGGTATGGGTTGGTGACTGTGGCTCTTCCACTCTTTTCCTTGCTGAATACAAGGAACTAGTAGATGATCCAGTGGTATTGCTTGTTGCTGGCGAGTCTCTTGCATTTGCACTTCTTGCAAGCAAAGGACCAATATCCGTTTTTTCCATCCTAGATTTTGGTTCTGGAACAGTTGTCTTTTTTGGTGGGGTGGGTGGAGGAGAATCCGATTCTTCCTCACTTTCTTCTTCTTCACTCTCACTTTCACTTGACTCCTCTTCCTCCTCATCTTCCTCCTTGGCTGGCTCAGCCGGTTTTTCTGGGGGTTTTGTTTGATATCTGCTTTGATAAGATCTATTGGATCTATTTGTTGAGCTGTTTCCAGTCGTGGAGCTTGCAACAGAGCTCGTACTGTCCTTCCTGTGCTGCGTTCCTGCAGGAGTAGAGCCGCCATCCGCTTTGTTTAGAAATCGATTCTTGACCTCTTCTGTTGAAAAGATAGCTCCTAGAATTCACATCATTTACAAATGTTCATGCACAACAAAGGGTTTGCCTCATGCTAGGATAAAATATTTGCGAAGGTTTGTACATGCAAATTACGACAGAAAATTATTATTACTACCTAAGTATATACATACATAATACATACATATCTACTCATTTGTTATCAAATGCTTTCCTTTCCGAGAAACGCTCCAAGGAAATTTCTAAGCACATACTACATAATAGCCTCTTCCTTTTCCAAGCGAAAGACGTTAAACAACTTTCCGGTCTCGTCGATTTCATTTTGCGTACTAAAGTTAACGTAGGTAAGGATCGCGATGACGCATTTTGGAATATGATTTGGCAATAGAAGTAATATGACCATGAAGCTCTACTNATTATTACTACCTAAGTATATACATACATAATACATACATATCTACTCATTTGTTATCAAATGCTTTCCTTTCCGAGAAACGCTCCAAGGAAATTTCTAAGCACATACTACATAATAGCCTCTTCCTTTTCCAAGCGAAAGACGTTAAACAACTTTCCGGTCTCGTCGATTTCATTTTGCGTACTAAAGTTAACGTAGGTAAGGATCGCGATGACGCATTTTGGAATATGATTTGGCAATAGAAGTAATATGACCATGAAGCTCTACTCCTCTCTTATCTCTCATATTTCAGTCATCTATTAAAAACATTGCATTGCGTGAGATTGTCTTCTTTTCATCTTCTTTCATCGTTAGTTAATGCTGTTACGAGTCTCCCTCTGTGCAACCCAGGTTTCTGCATCTTATCAGTTCGCAGCATGAATTCTAACTTTAAAACTAAGTAAGCGATATTATTGTGCTCAGCTAATTTTTGCTCTAGCTTAATATCCAGTCAGTCACTATGACCTTTTGATGCATGTCTCTCTCGTCTCTTAAGATAGGACACGCATTCCATTCCAGCATCGTATTTTACAAGGCAATTCAAAAGCATCATAGTCAAGTTGAAGAGATGAGGATCTTGTAGCACTCTCTTCATGTCCTCACAGCATATACACACAATATAAAGGAAAGTAAGCATAGTTTATACTATAAACTTTATAGTATCGACGGTGAGTAGCCAGACAAGCATGGGAAAAGTGGCACACCATTTTGCAATTTAGATTGCGTCATTATCACCACCCCTTTTATCTTTCTTTGAGATTGAATAATACATGACGGTCAATGTGTACGTACGAAAAATAAATCAAACAGGAAGGAGTAAGAAATTGAAGAACAGAGTTCCATTTCCGAGCCTTTTGAAGGAAGCCTGTCGCCTGCATGTGAAAGAATTGAATGCAATTTCGAGTTTCAAATCAACTTTTTGAACAATACCAATGCTTTTATTTTATTAGCATCGCAATCGCAAAACCCATCGAAAGTTGATAGAAACGAACGGAAAGCTTTTAATAAAATTACAAGTTTCTCAGTACTATAACATCCATCATAAATCCAGGCATATTATTATGATACCTACTTATATCCCATATTGAATCATCTATATAGTCTGACACGCATAATTATTTTATGTTACGCAACTTTACGTTAATAGCCATCACTAACGATAAAGCTGAAGTACTCATTCACTCTCTAAAAACACAATAGTTCATTCTCATTAATTCAATAGTTCTCCCCCAAATACATTATCGGTTTATCCTTTTCCACTTGTGAGTTGTTTTGTGAGAGTTCCGGAGTGATGGAGAGGTAAAGGAGGATACAATATAATGGATGTTGATGATGATGGTGACGACGGTGGTACCAGCATGAAATAAACGGCTTTCCCTGCAACCCCTTCCCGTCATAAACGATACGGGTCTTGAAAATGTGCCATAGAATTTCAACCCAATAATCATAATAATAATTATTGCTGTCATTGAAGCAGGGATTTTGAACTGGATGCTCGAAGAATAAGTGAACGAAACTGCTATTTATTTCGATATTCGCCGATAAACAAGCCCACGCGAAAAGCAATTTAAAAGTATAATACCCCGATTAGAATTTTGACTTCGTTTTATGTATGAGATGAGATACAGGATAAAGCGTAACGGAGTGCCATGTGTCTCTCTCATTTCAGAAGAACATTCAAAACGTGCATATTTGAAGCCTGAGAAGACGGCATAGGTTTTTTTTTGTGTGAGAAAGACTGAACATTTGAATTATTATAATCTGCTTGGTTTTTCACCAGAAGCGGAAGTTTTTGAGAATTGGTTCGGTGACACAGCCCACTTGACTCGAACTTTCTCCACTTTATTTCCCCTCGATATTGGCACCTACATAAGCAGCTTGCCAATCCTTTTTTGCGTGTCTGCAAGCTACCATAAGTTTTACGTTCACAAGTAGAAGCAATAGTCATTTCGTAAAAGGAGGAAAAGAACGCATTATAAACGGTTCAATAAATCCTTTGCTTTTCTCTATTGGACCGTTTTATTAATAAGCCCTTTCTTTTAGAGAACACAGATCTCGGTAGAGTCGGTGGAACGGGCGTTTTTAACACCAGCAAAAAAACTTTTACATCAAATAGGCAATTCGAAATTCAACACATTTTATTAGTTTTTTGTTCGGACAGTAAATAGGAATAAAATAATGCTTTGAAAAGATAAGCTTCCTAGCTAGCATACCAGCCAGTTTTTTTTTCCACTGGAGAAATAAAACAAGCAGGTCGTCTCTTTTCCGTACTTATATTTTGTAGCCTGCAGTCTAAACTCCATTGTGGTAATCATTTTGAAGCACTTCATCAAAAACCGTATTAAGTCTAAAACCGAAACCCTTAAGCTCACTTCCTTCAAACTCTCCTCGTATGTTTGAAGATAGGTATAGAATACCCTATAATTTAACAAATAAGCTTTCCACTATTGGCGTCACAACTGTGTCCCTCATGATTTGCATTTCTGTGGAACGGAAGGGAATTTCAAAGGGAAATGGAGAAAATTGTGCAGAGACACATAAGACCCTTATGTTATCAAGTGAAGATAGGTAACTCGCTGATTGCACTGCAACTTGGGTATACTTTTTGTCATTATAGCTCGTGAAATGAAAAGACTTTCTCTTCTGTTTGCAGCCCATCGTCCCCTCATTCTGTTCCCGGAGGCATTTTGAATGGAATATACTCACGCCTTTCTCCAGATCTCATCCTAAACTTTTTTTTTGTTTTCTACTTTTGTTTAGTGTTTTGATACAAAAGCCTCAGACACACGGATGAAGTAATGGCTCATTTCTATTTTATTAAGAGTGCTTTCTCCCTTATTTCCTGCTCATGATCACATTTACCAATTCCTATCATTGTACTTACTACAACGATACGGGAATCCTTTTATTGGTCGTGTTTATGTATCAGAGGCACATAATACATAAGCCTTGAGCAGTTTCTTGTTTTTGTCTGCTAAAAGAGGAAGAAAGACTGTGATGAGAAAATGTTTAGCGTCGATTGGAAATAGCTACGTGAAAGTCATGAAAGCACTCTTTCATCTTCTCCAGTCAGACACTTGCTTGTCTTGCTATTGCTATGATGTCACGAAAAAAGATATGGATCTCTAAATGGATGCGTCCACGCAATTAGACAGCAACCCTAATGGCTGCTAACAGTCTCAATATAAAGGCGACAATAGCTTTTGTTCAGTTCAGTCCAGCGCAGCGCTTGTCCTACGCTCTTGCAGTAATACCGTTTGTATTACTATATTGACAAGATTCCCAATTTCAGTTTACATTTGCTGGCTTTTTCAATAACTTGAGTAAGTAAGTGTATGTATTTCTGTAACGTATTGATATAACTAATTTCTAGGAAGCTTGGATTTCCTTTGTCCATTGCCACACCAAAAACAAGTTGCTTTTCGTATTTTTCACAACCACCACCCCAGCGTTCAAGTTTTTCCTTACATATTTCAGTTTCTTTATCTTCGTACAAAACCTAGTAAGATGAACTTTTTTCTTGCTTTTAAGGTATCGAATTGCAAGGGTTCTCTACATTCCTTCAAGCACTTTTTCCCACAATTTCTTGGCGGTAAGAGTAAATAGTTTTTGGGAGAACAAAGACCGGTGGCAATACCATCGAAACCGGTTTGCCTGACTAACTTTTCCTTTTAAAAAGCAAAACTAAATCAGATGAAGACGAAAGCGAGAAAGTAGGAACAACCCAGCTACAATTTTTTGATGGACACTCTATGAAAGTAGCCTGCAATACTTAGAAAAAATGAGAGTTGCATGTTTCATTTTTTAGAAAAAAGGAAAACAAATAGTACCCACATAGGTAAATGGAAATGGAAGATGTCCTGTGCTATACGTAAGAGTGCTTTTCATTTCATTTGGATCCTATGAAGTGTACAATAAAATGTTTCAGTAAAAAGTTTTCTCCACTTCCACTTCCATAATATGACCTTTTCCTGGGAATTTGTGTAGTGCATTGTCGAACAAGCCAATATATAATTCCGTGCGGTCGTGTTTTTGTGTGGGCAATTTTACAAAGATCTTCAAAAGTTACAAAGGCGAACACAAAAAATACGGGCGAGTCTCAATGAAAGAGGTCAATTTTTGTGGCAATGGTGAAAAATAACATTGCCGAACAAAATTTTGCAATACTTCTTAAAAATTAAAAGATGGTGGCGTAGAACCGTATCCCAACTTTTTAATCTGTTATTGATGAATACAGCATAGCGTTGAGAGAAAAGGGCTTACATCCTGTGTGTCTCAGGGCTTGATTTTTTCGTGAAGATTTTGCTATAATGTTCGAAAAGATTATATTCCATCCATCATTCCTTTCTTTTTGAAACAATTTCTTAGATTTTATAATCAGAAAGTCTCAACTCAAACTGTCATCATTCATGCTTAAGCATGAGATTCGGGAAAACAGAAGCAACGATATTTTTGCATGTACAAATCAGTATTCGTGGAATGAGACAAGTTCAAGCAAAAACTGTTGAACCTCCTTCTGGCTTTATTGCCACACCAATGTGTTTATTACCATAGCCCTACAGCTTAATCTGTACGAAACGAATATCAAAACAGGCGATATCTGACAGCAAGGATATCACGTACGGGCATCAAGAGACCATTGTAATTTTTTTAAATCCTCTCAGGAACTCGTGTGTCAACAAGAAGCTCTGTTAGGAGAATCTGACAGACTACTAACAAGGAACGCGTTGCCTTCTTGGCATTCCTGCCAGTTATCATGGCCTACTCAAATTTTCACGACAGTTAGGAAATTTGAATGAAATTGGAAGTTAAAAGTATTGCATTCCACACATGTTATGTAGTACACGATAAATATAAATATATACATACTTATATAGTTTGTACCAAAATCACTTCCCAATTTATCCCGTTGGATTTCAATGAAGCAATGAGCTTATATGCTTCTGTTTCACCATTTCTGGCAGGGTATGCACATCAAATGAATTTAAAACAATTGTGCTTGATATGGCAAATTCCTGAAAGGAATTTCAAAGGGGTGTCCCATGTGGTATTAGTGGTGCCACGTACTATTTCATATTACAAGCGGAGAGACAGACACATGCTTGCATTTGGTGATGTGGTGAAAGCGGTGCAACATAGTGGTCTTGGCGTTGTGGTACTTGCACTAACACCAAAAAATTGGATACGCTTTTGTCACATCTAGCTATCACTACACACACAGACAAAGATATGGAGATTATGAGAAAAACAGTAATCATAGTCGCGTTGCAGCGTGGCTTATTCTGTGGCTGGAATTCGTAAATGACATGCATGTGCATACCTACCTACTTACATAGGTATGTCGATGTAAGGTTACTCTATCTAGTAATTTTGATCATGAAAAATCATGATGAAAGGGAAAACAGGCAGGCAGTCACTCATAAGGAGAAGACGTGTGTGTTTCTGATGATGAAATTGGTGAGATTGATACTGAATCATAATAGGAAAGAAAAGAGCTTTGCCCTAAACTTTAATTTGTTCGTTCTTCTGCCTTTGAAATCTGCCCTACCGCTCGTTCTTCTACAATTTAATATTCATTAAAGCAATGTATGACAAAACAAACGCTGATTTTCAAGCTCACAGACTTTCCCACTGTGCAGGTTGAATTTCCCAATGCTGTGCTAGAGAAGAAAGGTTCGATGTTGGATGCAGAGAAATTACTTCATATTTACAAAGACTTATTATGATGTCACATCATCATTGATGCATCTGCCTACACCTCTAGTGTTTCATTTCATTTCGTATGCTACATGAATCTCGTCTTAGTATTCTACTACAAAGTACATTGTAGCCTATCGTCCGTTTCGTAATTTTTTTTTTCATAAAATTTACAAAACAGGACAATCTATTATGCATGCATAGATACATCCCGAATTCCATCAATTTCCATGCTGTGGTGAGTACAACAAACCTCGTCTACATTTTGTTATTCGTGGAAAAATCGCTTGTGGATGAAAACATAGGTCGAGGCATATTTTGGTTTCTCTTTTGCAAGCTAAACTCTATGAATAGAGGAAAATTTGATGAACGTGGCGGCGCCTCTGTTTTCTCCTTGGATACTGGCGGTGGCACTTTTGTGCCATTGGGCTCACCTGAATTTGATATAGTACATTCATTTCTCGTTTCACAGACCATGAACATGAAGCCCAGGGAAGCCACCCTTGCCAGAAATTATTTACAACAAACTCGCAGCTCTCATACAGACTGACAGAAGGAAGGGAAGAGGAGAAAATTTGGACGGAAGAAAAGTGAGAGTGGTGGAGAGAAAGAGGGGAGGGGAGAGAGAGAAGACTCTTTATGGAAATGAAATAAGTTAGTGGAGGAACTCTAGTAATGAAAGCAGTCACCGAAAAAAGAAAGATTTTTAGCTGTCCCAGCTTATTACCAAAAATGCTGCAGGAGAAAGGTGCTCAGCTAGTGTGGCAATGTTAATATATTAAAGTTTATAATATTCCTTAATAACAAATAAAAAAGGAGTTGTATACATGTCCGCATGATAGTAGAACCGCTCTACCTCTTTTACTTTCATCACCACTTCAGCCGTAGGAAAAGGAAGGAGCATATTGTCATCATCATCATGCCCTGAAAAATAGCTCTTTCGTTTGCATCTGTCTAGGACGACTCCAGGAATTTCAAGACATTCAAGAGTATCGCAAAGGAGCCGAGAAAGTACAGGAAAACAATAAAGGAGTAAGTGCCTGGCATTATTGCTACAAGCGAAGATGCTTATGCATGTGAATAAGATGATATATATTCTTGCATACAAACTCGCTTTGTCACAATTTTTTAACAAAAATTCCTTTTCTTGGAATCGTGTCAACCAGTTCCCTTTGTAGTTGAATTTGACATCAAAACCGACATCTGAAAGTAGATGATGACGAGCAACGAAAAAAAAAATTTAAGCAATGTGGTAGTGGTGGGTTTGCAAAGCATGAATGATGCCTTTCTTTGAAGACGTAAATGGAGACATAAAATAATCATGTATACCCACCTGAGAGCACGTGTAGGGATAGAAAAGTGATGCGTCTTTTTAAACCATTAAGAACCACTCAATTTATGTACTCAACTGAAAAAAGTTGTATGCAATGTATATAATATGTAGGTATGTCTCTTACCAGCAAATTTTTTCGATATTTTCATAAATGTGGAATAAAATACTCGTTTTTGTAGCAAATCAATTGATAATTGCCTCAAATATTGCCTGGGTATTGGTAAATAAACGTGCTAAACTGTTCGTTTTTGACAGTATCATTTCCAAAATTTAGGTGCGGTTATAATTTCTTACCGAACCTTATTTGGGACTAAAGCTTTTTTTTTGTAAATTTTGAACTTTCTCTAGGGAAACCCTGTATGTCATTCTTCATGGAATACATACAAGCAAGTTTAAAAAAGTTAATGATAGGGACATAAATGGGATGAAGACTGCAGAGGAGTTGAAAAACTTAATATCTCATTTTTACGGCAACATTTTCTGTCAAAGAGGTATCAGATTATTACTTAATGGCACGTAAATCTAGTTTAGTTACAACAACGTGTAGACTAGAGACAGAAAATTCTATATTTTTCGTACACGTTTTCTGTGCTTTAGTCTTAAGATTTTGAGAATTCTAAGTATATGGGTTTACGTTTTTGCATTTACACAGGGATGAAAAAAGTAAGCGTATGTAAAGTATGTAAACACAAAGAATGTATGATTATTGCGCGTTTGCCGTCACCTCACGTTCTCCTACTCAAAATAATTTTTTTTATTTTACAATTTTTCGAGCCGCTTTAAATATATATATCCAAGTTCACATCACCCCAGTTGAGTTCGTATTTACTTTGATATGCAACAATAAGCATTAAATGGGGGAGATGTAGTTCCTAAATCTTTATTTTTGTGATGGCGATGCCAAGCTAGAAGATGCACACGGCTATAAAAAAAGAAGATAAAGAGGTAAAACTGTTCTACGCAAACAGTGTAACAGATATGCGAGGAAAAGGTTCTAACTGGATGTTTGTCCCGTCATCGTGGGAAGAGCTGTGTAGTAAACCTCTGTAATTTAATGCAAGTATGGTCCATTGTGAGATGAAAAAGGCAGGACTTTTCAGGAGAATTTCACTTGGAAATGGGTATTCCTTTTTTGAACAATGTCTTCAAAAAGATGCTAAACTCAACGGTTATGGTGCGCGTAGTAGTGCCCAATAATAACGAGACAATGACATAAAAAAGAAATTCGTATTCAAGTAAAAACAGTAGTGTAGTAAGAAAAGGACCACACAACACATTCTTACAGTTCTGTTCTACAAAGATATGATATGCGAGCAGGTAAGGAGCGACAAATAAGTGCGAATGTTATTCACATATAAAAGTATATTGAACAAGACAAGTGAAGACAGGTGAGAGAAAGGTACACATTGACAATAATGTCATATACATTCTTAGTGAAATGGCTACAGATATACATACAAGAACATCGACCAGAGAGAGCTATGTGTAATGTGTACATACTTTTATGGAGAAAGAAAGAAAGAAGAAAAACGTGCGTTTTTAGATAAAGTGAAGGTACGATGGGGAAGAATGAGACATGAGAGAGAGACAAAAAGCAAACTTTGTTGCTCAATTTTAGTCGGTGGCAGTACATTTTTTGAGGGAAACGACGAGTGTTCAAGTGATGATGATGGTGAGACAACTAACCTGTACCAACAGGACTGGAGCCAGAGCTTGATGCAGACTCACTGGTGCTACCACTGTCCTCCGACTCAGCTCGTTTCTTTTGTGAAAACCTATCTGGTGATAATTTCCTGACTCTACCCGAGCCCGAGGTCTCATGTTGCTGAGGGAGTTCAGAAGAATGGTCATCAGAAGCGGTTGTAGTAGTAGAGGAAGTATTATAACCTGGACTTCTGGGTTCGTTTGAAGTTTGCCGACGCACCGGAGTCCCTCCGCTGGTGGCTTTCTCTTGCTCCTTGTTTTGCTTTTTTTGTTTAGCAATCTCGTCCTCCTCACTAAGCTGTCGATTTCTCCAGGGGGCCACCGGCGCGGGGGTTGTAACCTTTGGTTGAAGCTGTGGTTGAACCGGCTGCTGTACTGGTGGTGGCGGCTGTGGGGCTGGTTTTGGTGGACGTTCCGCCTCAGCAATTCTTTGAATGACGAGTGAACTATCCGCAAGTCTGGTAAAGTAGAAGAAAATGTTTAACATCAAACAAACATCAATCTACAAAATATCAGAGATTATGGAGACTTTTAAATTTTTATATATTAGATGCAAGGAAAAATATTTGGATTATTTTTAAACGACGAAATAAATCCGGCCATTTGTCTTCCATTATGGAAAATCCCTTCTAGTTATTTACACAAAAACTATGTGTATAAAAATTATTGTGTTTTGTATGGAATTACTTTTACTGATTCGGCATTATAGTTAGGGACAGTAGGAATACTTACCTGGTTACTCCACTCATTGGTCCTTTGCTTGCATCCTCCGTGTCTAATACACGCTCTCTTTCTTTTACCGGAGGCTGTTGTTGTGTTTCAAACCTAACTCTATTTGGTGGCGCTTCGGGCTCATCAAACGACGTGTCTAAATGTCTCGTGAAGCGAGAACGAAATCTGGACTTTCTCTCCCCACCACAGCTATCATCGTCAGTTTGTCCATACGCTCGAATGGGTCGCTGGTCTCCAAACTTTCTCCCTCCACCAAAACTTGGACATTCATCGTCATCTGGCTGTCCCCTAAATTGCATTGTGAGTCTGTGATCTGATTTGCTCCTCATCAACGCTGATCCTTGACCTTGGTTCATATGAGGTCCGCCAGGAGCAAGAGAATTATTGGAGGACGTTCCTCCTCCTAACACGTTTTGGACATTTGACGTGGGCAAATGTAACTCTCCAAAGTTACTCAAAGTGGATGCGAGGGAATTTGGATCGTGATTTGTATTGAATTTGATTCTTCGACTATAGTCTCCCGGCTCATATTCAAAGTTTCTTATGAATTCCATCGTTTTGAGGAATATATCTTTTGTGTCCATAAGTTCATTATCTTGCCAAGTCACGGTGGATCCACTTTCTGCCAACATATACTTTTCTACCAGTTCAATATTAGATTGTATGTTAGCCACCTCCTGTTCCAGATTTGTTCGAAGAGAACTTAGTTGTTTCAGTTCATTTCCCAGGTACCGCTCGACTTCATTCTTTAAATTCTCTGTTCGATCCTTTAAAGCTTTCGATAGACGTCTGCAAAAGAAACGGAAATGAAAAGAAAACAATCAAGATGAGCTGGGTTAGGCAAAATAGAAAATCTCTAAAACAAAAAATATGTTATTGGACCAGGGTCGTTTGACACGCTGAAATTGGCTCATCGTCAGTAGCAGTGATAGTGATGCGTTCTTTTCTGCTTGCTGTACACTTGTACCATGTCGTGTCAAACAGACTTCTCTCGTCGTTCTCATTATGATCTCGTAAAAAACATATATTTGTACTTCGACTACCTCATTTGTGTGTCACTGATGACAGATCATGATATTTTTGGAAACAGTAGCTGCAACTGGTTTAGTTGGTGTATTGCAAAAATTGTTAACTCATAATCTCATCTTTAATGCCGCCTACAGAAAGTCATAAAAGTTGAGTAAGAACAGCAAACACTTTTCCCTCGTCCTTGGACACGTTGCTTTCCCAATGTACACACTCAACGTATCGAACGATCATAAATTGGGTTTCGGAGTATGATACCGTTTGAATATACCCCAGTGTGATCTGTTTTATGTTTGAATAAAATGTACAGAACCGTTTCTGCTTAGTTGACGTTTGGATGCCAGATCGACAAGAACATGAACAAAAAGTTTTCTTTCTTCTTCTTCTTCTTCTTTTCGCTTTAGTTGTTCCGTACTTTTGCATTTCGCTCAGATAATATCATATTTGTATTATTTGCTCTATATTTAGCTAACAGAAAACGTAAATATTTAGACAGCCATGCACAAGCGACATCGCGAAAAGAAGAAGAGAAGTTGGAGCGTACAGTCTCTCCGCTCGAGTGGGCATTAGGCCTAAAAAATGCCGAAAAGGTCTGACGATGCACTTTCTACTTACTTAAGATGGAAGAAGAATAATAGGATGTAAACGTACCTGTAAATATCATCAATTTCGTCCATCACACTAATACTATTCGACTGGAGTTGCATGGTATTCTTCTCTACAGCACTAAGGGCATCGTTCAGTCGATGGAGCACGCGTCTCACTTGATTGCCAATCCTTTGGATTTCTCGTTTGAGCACGTCAATGTGAGCTTCTTTGCAGTCAGGACAGACTTTCTTGTCGCAGTGAGCACAGTTGTTACAGTACGATTTCTCACTACAGATTTGGCATCTCTCCATAATTTGATTTGACAAGGGGTCTACGAGGGACAAGTTGATGAGAAAAATTGATTGAGATGTCAAACGACAGCTATGAATAGCTTTTATTCTGTTAGCTCACCTAAAAGTACATAGCACACGATCGTGATGGACTACTGGTAGTGCCTCATTAAAAAAGAAAAACCTTTTTTTATATATATTTTTTGTTTAGGAAAAAAGTGTTTTAAAAAACGCTTTGAAGCATGTAATTTGATTTTTTTTTTCGCTACACCCTTAGCAGAATTTAATGTTAGTTTATACAGAATACACGAGTTTGTTCCTTTAAAGCTTTCTGTTCCACACACAATTAGTTCCTTTCTAGATTTCAACTATGCACAGGTTATGCCCGAGGAGGGTCAATTTCTTTTGTAAATTAAGTAACTTCTAAGAGTGGTATGTATGAAGGCAAAGAAGAGACATAATGTGCCGCCAGACATAGGTGTAGCCAGTATATCAGCCAGCACATCACATTCCGTTAATTAAACTAACTGGAACCGCCAGCAATTAGAACATCATGATGATAATCTGTAGCAATAATATAATTAATTAGTGAACACGAAAAGCGAAGCGAGACAGGAGAAAAGAAATCCTAAACATGGGTTATCTAATTAGTCTCCCATTACTTCTTCCAATAATGGAGGAACACGTCAGCCACCAGCCAGATCGAGCATCATCTTGTTCTCCAGACGGCGTTGCGTTGTTCTGGCTTCAGTGGGGTGTGAATGTGTGAGATTAGTAACATTATATGATTTCTTCATGTACATATTATCTTCTCGTATAAAAGTTAATCAAGACAGTGCATGAATAGGTACTTGTGTTCACTCGCCTCACTTCACCGTTATGAATAATGTTGTGAAAGAACTTTCTCTCTCTCTCTGCTGGTGTCGTTGATGAGATGTAAACACAGATCAGTTTATATGAATACTAACGTCTATTTCATATACATACCTTACATTCAATATAATATGCCTTTTGTGATGCGGTACAAATAGTCTCGAGGAAAAAAGAGGGAAACTAATCGACTTTTAATTAAGTTTCACAGAGGCCAGTGAAGAGAACATGAGAAAGTATAGAGTTAAATTAGATCCCAAATGATGGAGATAAACTATCCGCAACGATGTTGCTGACTATTGAGATCATAAGGGAACATTAGAAGCAGTTGATTCCTTTTTAAAGAGCATGACAAAAGATAATGATGGGAACAAAACGAGCTCTTTAGTTTCTTTATTCTTCTCTTTCATCGTCTTCTGAAGAAGGTAAACTAAACGAAATCGGGGATGTGATGTGGCATCTTTATATTTATGGACAACTCTTTGTTCGTTCTCAACGTCCCCCGATAACCGACTCTTATTAAATATTTAGGCCAAAGCATGTGCACACGTTGTTTGGTTCGCAGGAAATGTCCAATATTCTCGTCCTTATAGTTTCCTTTTGGTGATATTTATTAGCCACAAGTAATAAGAAAGTCCTTGGCTATTTTTCCAAGAATGTGATAATGTAATACACGGTACGTTAGGAACATTGCTAACAAGGGATTTGCGTAAGCAAATTCATAACGTCCTTGATGCCTCCTCATTTTTGACTGAATTACGCAATCGAAAATCATGTGTTTCTTTTAAGTTTAGGCAAGTTTTGTTGAATGCAAAATAAAAGGACTTTGCAAAATCACACGGCACATAATGCATCCAATATTTAACGTTCAATTTCAAAGATGCCAGAGTCTGAATTTAAGAGCAAACTTTAAAGAAAGCAAATTATCTTTGCGTAAGCATATTTTTCGGTTACAAAAAAAGGATGTCGTCCCCTGTAGTACATATGTAGTGTGGAATATGCAGGATACCACAAATATGCTTTATACTATATTAAGAAGCCCAACATCTTTCTTTTTACTGGTTCATTTGGCATGAAAATGAAATCAAATATGCTATTAAAAAGCCACTATAATCTATTCAAGAAAGTTTGTCCAAGAAAGTGTAATAACTATCATCCCAGATTTTTTCTTGTGTGTGCTCGGAATAGAATATGAAACGTTTTTTGGTAACTTCAAAGTTTCCTTTTCTTTTCACGGTTCTCAAGTAGAAAAAGCCTCTTGTCCTAAGATTATTATAGTGTTCTTCACACCACACTCTAATTTGTAAGGGGAGAGGGTGTATGTTTTTCCCATAAAACATTATTTTTGATGCAACTTGTTCTAATATTACATGGCAAGCTAGCCCTTCTCCAGATTTACTTCTCCTCCTCTTGTTTGTCGTTGTCACTTTTTAGCTTTTCCTTAGCTAAGCTGTTTTGATGAAAAACAAGCTGGCATTTCCATTCACTGATGAGATGAGCAAAGAATTTTTTGTCGATATTTTGTCGCCATCACCATCAGCATACCACAAGAGTAATCTTCATCTTAAACATTTTTTTTAAAGTAAATGAATAGAAAGTGCCATTGAACTTTCATGCCTCCTTTTTCCTCCACAATTTTTCACTGTTTTTGCAGCATTAGCGACATATCAGCTTGTTTGTTTTCAAGTTGGCTATTCTCATAAAAAAATAAATATAAGGTTGGGATTTTTGTAAAAAAAAAAGAGAAAGAAAGTCTTATCCGATAGGATTTAATGAGAAGTCAGTATAGAGGAAAACTGACTGAGTAGACAAAATGAAGGATAAAAAAGTGAAAAAAAAAAACTCAGCGGAATCATTGTCAACGTCTATAAAAGTAGTTCCACCTCTAGTCTTCGTAGTAATATGCACACCAGGGAAATTTTTTTCTGGTGTTTGCGTGTATCAGTGTTTATACACAATCCTCTTGATTAGAGGATGGTATTAGCATCATCAACACAACATTGGAACTCGGATCGCAGCCGAAACGACGCAGCAACAGCTTAGTGAGCCTAGCCAAAGAGACAACAAAGTCATTGCACTATTAGCCATGCATTTTAACGCTCCCCTTGCTCGCATTGGAATTTCGTGGTGTCTTTTTGGCAACAGCCAAGTAAAAGTATAAAAGTATCAATATTTTTCTTACTCGAAAAGTGCATGGGAACCATGTACACGTTTTAATGCACGTTGGAAGGATATGCAGTTGCAATACTAATTCCATTTCTGCTTTCACCATTCATTGAGATAGTAATAGTACCCCCGTTATTGCCTTGAATTAGCTCAGCCTGCTAATGAATGGAATGAAATTAAGCAGAAGCAATTTTTATTACAATGTTCATGTTCCATACAATTCCATACAACACTTTTATTAATGTCAATGCTTTTATTGGAATGGCTTTAGAAAATTATTGCTGCGGATGAGGAGGTGCAGAATGTCTATTTATATGGCCATGTTGTAGAGGTTTTGCTTTTCTCCTTCTAAATGCGGATTTTACGACAATTCAGAGAAGATTGTATGCGAATGGGCAATAAAACGTATTAAGGCTGAAAGGTCAAATTACTACTTGCCGCGGTGGGATTTCCTCTATTGTGTGCCATCATTACGAATAGAGAAAGTGCAGAAAGTATGGGAAGCAAGAGAGGAAGAAATCAATTTTAGGAGAAGACTCGCTGATTAGGATGTTTCGATGAATTTATGGGAAAGTTCAGGTAAAGCAAGAAAGATTTATCTTCCATCTCGAGTGTTGTATTTGCTAAAAAAAAACTTGCCGAGTCAGTAATTTCATAATGATGTAGATGTGATGTAAGTAATTCTAGCCGAGCCAGACCTTTCTCAAGAAACTCTCATCAAAACTTTATATCGAATTATGTCAATAGAAAAGAATTATAAGTATTTCGTAAATTGTTAGAGAATTTCAGGGGTTTTACTATTAAAATCCTGAAAGTAAAGTCAATAAAAGGCGAGGATAAGAGCAAATATGTTTGCGAAATCCTGTTTTTCCAAACTTGCATGTTTACAGATTATTCGGAAACAGGTAAGTAAAGAGAGTAAAAAAAAACATCTGATGACTCAAACAGAATAAACTCAAATGCTTTCTTGCTAAAGGGTAAGGATTCTATTCCTCTTAAATCCCTTTAATTATCGTTTTGTTAATTAAAGGGTTAGTAAACTTTTTCAGAGAATTAGTCTGACTGCAAGAGCTTCTATAAAAAGTATACCTGCTTCCATGCTGCCACTGCCTAAAAGAGTTCCATACTAAAGAGTAATTGTATGAATGGAGTTTAATTTGAAAGTTGTTGAAATACCTTGTTCGCAAAACAACAACCAATGGAGGAATCTAACCATAACGGGCAAAGTTTCAATAAAACACGGTATAGCATGTTTATTAGTTGTCTCACTGTAAACATTTGTAGTAAAACGAAGTTAGGAACTAATGAGTCGATTTACAGATTCAGATTTAACAGAATGGAGCTCCTGCTGCTAGAAAAACTACGAAACATCAGCAGATCTCTGGATACGTTATACATTTCAAAGCAATGATTTAGAAGGATAAAATCAGAATTTCTTTTTTTTTACTAGATTGGCAAAAAAATATTTACCGAGTGGGTTCTAGCTTGTTGTGATAATATTCACAGTTTGATTCAATGGGTTACACAGAAATCGCGATGGAAAAACACTAGCGTAATCATCAGATTCATATGCATAGGTACATGTAAGGGAACTTTTCTCTAAATTCCAGTGATATCTCTCTCCGTAATCTGGGCTGATGATGTTAGCAAAAATGAACAAAATTGAAATACGAAGAAAAAACATTTTTTTGGTCTCCCATGAATGTCTTCTCCTTTCCCTTAATAAACTCAAATTAGTGCTTTTTCAACGTAGGTGGTTGGTGAATAGGTTATATGTAGTATTTCATTAGACCCACGCATATTATAACGACTTCTAGAAAAAATTAGTAGGCTTCACACATCTTATTTATTTCAGCTGAATAAGGTTGTACTTTCTACTAGATATATTTTTTACTTACTTGGTAGCCAACCCGGTGCTCTGCACGGCATTCTGGACATTTTACCTGTGTAAATAAAGAAACTGCTAAATCATATTTCTTCAAAGTTATGAAAAAAGTGTAGTACTTGGAAAATACATTCTCAACTATGGATGAATCTTGAAAGGTTTACAAAAAATCCAAGTTTGATTTCGCTGAATTGATTAGAAGGATTTTTTAGTATCTAGCCTAATTATTCTCAGTACCTATTTGATCATTAGTAGGATTTGAAAAATCCTTTTTCGAAGTCTTATTCTATGATATATCTATATAATCGTGGAAGATTTTTTATTTCTGTTTTCTTGTAAGTTCTTGGAATTTTCATTTCCTCTGCTCTTTTAAATAATGGTTCTGCGTAAACTATAGTTATGTAGTATACTGAGAAATCGGTGTTGGTTATTAAATGGTCTTAGCTGTATTGATATGGTAAGGAAATATAAGTGTTTGGATTGGGAGTGGTAAAGTAACGATACGCAAATGTACTTCATAAAAAGGACCAAATTTTTGGTTTCACAAAAAAGACACAATATTATGCATCACCGGATTTGTATTTGACTTGGGACTTTGATGTAGAGTGCATGCATGGGTTGACATAAAATGCACGTCTCTTTGAATATGCTAAAGTAGTTCTTTCCTTTCAAACTTTTCTCTAAAGTTTTCTTTTTCAAAGATTGCTAATTTTTTTCTCCGTGCGTACACACTAAAATTGTGAGAGCGCATGAAATGACGGGTCAATCAAAC
Organism: Seira musarum; assembly: GCA_027743895.1. Lineage (NCBI taxonomy): Eukaryota > Metazoa > Arthropoda > Collembola > Entomobryomorpha > Entomobryidae > Seira > Seira musarum. The sequence goes on along the minus strand of JAHZMX010001883.1, from coordinate 1,359 downwards.
TGTCTCCTTTTGAGGGGATTTCCTCCAAAAAAAAAATATCCGTAATCTGACAGGTTCGTTAATTTGATTGGCTTAATACGTCGTGGTACGATTTGAAATCCCCTTTTTCTCGATCTTTCTTCAATCTTCCATTGAAGGCGTAACGCACTCAACATTATTTAGTTAGCAGTGCTTTATTTTTCTGTGTGATGTGCGATGCGGAAAGGCTTTTTGTTGTAAAATGAAATAAAATCTTGGTGTTTTTTTCTACGGCATTCTCATGTCATTGCATGCCAGTCTCATCACCGCATACCAGAAGGACTTCATGATGTATTTCCAACGAGTCGATTTAGCTTTTCCCTTTATTGGATTTAGTCACTCCGAGCTAGGATGAAAAGCAGATAATAGAAGAATGGCATTACCCTTACAATGCTTTGGTATTTTATTCATTTGTACTGCTGGCTCTAGTTCACATTCTTTTCTTTTTCCTTCATGAATGAACTGAAAATTGCAAAATGTTTGCTTTACATGCAACTGGAAAGGTCATTCTTGCCAGCAAAGAAAGAAAGTAAAAAGGCTGACGGAATGTGATTATACTACAACTACACAATATTATTACTAATACTGTAACCGTTACGTCCTTGTGTAATAATGTAATACTTTCTCCGATTTTACAAATACAGCGTTTTCGCTTCACTGTACCAACAAGCATCTACCTATTCACTAAAAGTATTAAAACCCATGTTTCATGAATGGATCGGATGAAACTTGCACGAGATTGATATGGCAAAGAGATTTGAGTTTGACAGAAAAGAAGGTTTTTCCGCTTGTATTCGTTTTTCAATTTTGCTGATTCATTCTCGTCATATTAAACCGCATTAAATATTATGTGGACTAATGCGCATGCTGCCAAAGGAGTCAAAATAAAAATGCAGCGTGCAATATTTACGTATCAAGGAAGAAGATTCAGGAAACGAAGAACTTGGAACCAGTTCATACAGTTTTTTTCGTTGGAAAGATAATAAGAAAGCATGACATCATACATATATTTCCTATAATGTGTCTGATAGTGGGCGGCTTACGTCACTTTTTGTCTTAAAAATCAAGAGACAAGCAGGAAAGCTCTACATAATTTTTTCAAATCCCATTTTCTCATATATTGTAATCATACAATATTACATATATTGTACATATAGTAATGACCGTCAATCGAACTGAATAGAGCATCATGATTTTCACTAATTTCTGTACGTTAACTGCTTTTTTTCTTGGAAAATGATCAAAAGTCTATTTCGTCGTAATTTTTAGTGAAGTGACAATGAATTTTTTGGAGTATGACCTAAACCTAAAAGCAAATGAGGACGGGATGATGAGGAGTAG
>JAHZMX010001882.1:0-14472 GCA_027743895.1 Seira musarum | reverse complement strand
CCCAAATAAATACAGCTTTAAAAGGAATTGTAAGTTGTTTTTCACGCCGTGACGAGACATTTAAACTCATGACGCATTTACAATAAACTAATGATTCTTAAATTAAGTTATCAATGTGAAGGTTACACCAAATATTATGAAATTTAACATAGAGATAGATTAAAACATGCTCTATACGGGCCATGAAAACACATATATCAATTAAAAGTCATATTTTAAAGTGAGGTACAATACTAGCACGCATTAAGTTCATCTTATATTTCAATCATCACCATTCCATCAACATTTATTAACCCACCAATTTTCATGACAGTATCTGGACGCATTTTGAACCTAACTTTGAAGTCGTAGAAGACTGGTCTGCTCAGTTTTTGTGAATTGGAATTGCAATGCTCTAGGCTACAAATAAAATTTTTATTTCATACGCAAACAACACAAACTCCATATCAATACAACTATACATCAATATCTTATTTTCATATGATTGTGTTTTTCTTGTTTTGTTAAATTTCCAACAAAAAAATTTTCTCTGCGTTTATAAAGAACGTGCATATGGAGAAATAAAGGATGTTTTTTTAAAATAATTACACGGCGTAACTGTTGTAAGCGGAAGGAACCATAAAGCATTTGGGTTTTTATATCTTGTAATTACTACATCTTATTTTTTTGCACGCGCCAATCTGAAATTGCTTTTTAATAAATTGTTTAGCATTACTTTTTTGTACCCAACTTTCTGCTGGTCTTTGTTATTAATAACGTGTTATGAAAAATACTCGCACTCAAATGCCGCTTTTAAAGAAACTCAAACGTACAGCATATATGAAGCATGGGATGACACCAACTGGTCTATTCAAATTTTAGTGCATGAAAACAGAATTTTGTTTTTATGATGACAATCACTTCCTCCCGACTTTCGTGAGACATAAACTTCAAGCAGATTACTTCATTTCTGTAATTGCGGTCATGACCCATGCTTTCATTCAAGGTCTTGTTAGTTTGTGGTATTCTCAAAGAAGGGATACTTATTACGCACTTTTTACATAAATTTTTAGCTTCTGAAATAATTTGGAAAAAAATTCAAATATCTTTAGATCGTAGCATTCTCTTAAGTAGTAGAGAAACTACAAACCAGTAATTGCCGATTTACTACAATATTGTTATTTTTTTTCTGCAGGAGTTGCTTATTCACCACGGTAAACCTGCACTTATTTCAGACAGTGTGTGTTCGGTTTTTTGCAGCAATTTTGTAAGTAAAACTAAACATAATATATGTAACTCCCCAAAATTTGTAATCAAGTATATTATCGCACGTGCTATAGATTATTTTGGATCAACGACAGATAAAAACTACTTACGTCATTTACTTTCAGTATTTTTTATCCGCATGTCGAAAGTCAATAAAAAAGGGAAGAATAACATGTTTGTCGCGAGTCAAAAGAACTGCCAAAGCACCGAAGTAGACTTCCTAAAATAACGTTCGCGAATGAAAGTCTCATTATCTCTTAGTATTTGTATTGAGTCGTTTACGCCACTAAAATGCCTTTTTAGAATTAATTCAACAGTTTACTATTATTTATCGATCGACCGAAAAAACACTACTCGAAACTATTATGTAAGTTAATTATTGCCTTGCTAACTATACCTCCAAAAGTTGCTTATCATTTAAATTTTCAGCATGGATTTGATTCCAAGAAAGCCACACCAACTTATTAAAATTCGTTTCGTATTTGTTCTTTCCTTGACCCTGCAATTAATTCATTAAGTATGCACATGTTAACATTTGACTAATAAGCATGACAAATTCACGGGTTGCAAAATTGTATAAAAGCGTAAAACAATTTCCCTTGTCTAGGTCTTAATTAATGGTTGGTTGTCATTGTAATCTTTTAATAGATTACAGAAAACCCGCACTATCCAACTTCCTCCCGGAAAATTTGCACAAGTCAAAACTCACAAAATTTTAAACTCATATTATTTCCAGTACCAATTATTACCAAAACAAAAGGCCGTCAAAGTATTTCAAGATTTTTTTCAACCACTGGTTTGCAATAACATGAATTCTATTATATTTTCATAATAACAACTAGTATGAGCTTCGACCAGTATCATTAACTTGAAAAGGTTTCATGTATTTGCACTTTACTCGAACAAGGTGGTACCATGTAATGTCAATTTTATGTAGGAATAAGTTTTTGGAACTGTGTGATTTTGACACATCAACCAAGTTGTTCTAGTAATAATTAGAATGATCCAAGTCGTAATGCACCACTCGATTTGAAAAAAAAATAGTGCAAGTTGGTAATTTGCAAACAGGCAATGAAATCGTGTGAGGTTTCCGCAACTCCATTTTCTACAGAAAACATGAAAAAGGACGGAAGCCCAAAACAAATTAAAGGCAATGTTATACACCCTTTTTGATAGTTTTAATTATTTTCTTGGTTCTGATTCCTAATCAGAAAACTTATCTACACATATCTTTGCATGGGCAGTATGAGCAAATTATTTTGTTATCAAATGTTGAATCCTGGAAATCCCAAAAGCTCTAAATATTTACTTTAAAGTAATTCTAGTGGAGTATAAGTAGCTTTTGAATTGCTGTAAGAGTAGAGCTTCAACTTCCAACTCCAACCCAGACACCACAGCTAACTGATAATCTAGGGAATTTCGGAACGAAGTTTGCGATGCTGCTTGCACACAGTGAGATGGTGAGGAAAAGCTTTTCCGTTGCAAGATGTGGCCGATTTATAAAAGGATTTTGTCTTCAATTCAACCCCACAACAAAAACAGTGGAAACTGTTCCAAGTTTTTCTATAGAATATAGGGCACTGCACTTCAAAGATTATATGCATAGTTTTTTCGTTTTCGTAACAGTGGTGCAAGCACTGTTTGCAAACGAAGCTGCAGTTGAATATTTAACTATTTCTTGGTTCATTGTTGCATTATTAGTATTGATTTGCGTCTTTCGACACGTAGCTCGAAAATATACATATGAAATCAAAGAGTATCTTAATGCATGTATAAGTTTTGAATTTCAGCACTCCAATGAATTCTTTCGCAATGGAACGACCATGTTGGAAAAACTAAACTTGATATTTGTCGTGTGCAACAATTATTCTAGCTTAATTATGTCGGTGTTCTTCTCATACGTCTTACACTGGAAGAATCCATGTCAAGTAACGTTGCCAGGATACTTATTACTGAGGGAATGTGGGATGGGCAAGAATTGTTCAGACACATTGGTCGACGCATTTCTGAAGCAAGTTCTGCTTGGAATTAATTTTTGGATCTGGCTCTATGGGGCCACGGTTTTATTTCTTGGTTCATTGTTGCATTATTAGTATTGATTTGCGTCTTTCGACACGTAGCTCGAAAATATACATATGAAATCAAGGAGTATCTTAATGCATGTATAAGTTTTGAATTTCAGCACTCAAATGAATTCTATCGAAATGGAACTACCATGTTGGAAAAACTAAACCTGATATTTGTCATGTGCAACAATTATTCTAGCTTAATTATGTCGGTGTTCTTCTCATACGTCTTACACTGGAAGAATCCATGTCAAGTAACGTTGCCAGGATACTTATTGCTGAGGGAATGTGGGATGGGCAAGAATTGTTCAGACATATTGGTCGACGCATTTCTGAAGCAAGTTCTGCTTGGAATTAATTTTTGGATCTGGCTCTATGGGGCCACGGTTTGCTCTTTTACTATCACAATTTTGCTTTGCATGACGATCATGAGCACAGCAAAATCCCTTGATGTGTAAGTTTTTAAGAAATATACTTCAAAATTCTACAATTTTAAAATCTAGTAAAAGTTCACCTTCATATTACAGATTTTTTAGAAAGGCTTTGGATGCTCCTAGCTATTTGTCAGATGAAGCGGCGATAATATATCGTAAAATCCAGCTTTTAACGAAACTCTCAAGAAGTTTTCAAACTCTTCTCGTGACAGCAATGCTCATAGGTGTTGAAGTTTGCCATGGTGTTTCGGCATACATGTTGGTGAGGTTGGTGCAAAAAAAGTCATTTGGCGTGCCGTTCTTTTCATTTTTACTGCTCTACGTGAACAGTATTTTCCCCATACTTGTTGTTTGCACAGTCATGGCAAAGGTAAACTCAAAATCCGAGACGGTTTTCGCAGCCATAAAAAATAAAGGCGACATATTTATTCAAATGAGATGCACAAAATCAAGACAAACACTCAAGTGGGAAAGAAGGTTCTTAAGGTCATGTTCGCCCATAAAAGTCTCCTTGGGTTCTAGCAATTTTATTGAGTCATCCACCCCTCTCAAATGTCTAGATTTTGGAATTTGTCTGGCGGTGCAACTATTACTCATTGATCGACAGAAAAAACACTACTAGCTATGTGAACAAAATTAATTAAATTGTCGAAGTATGTTGTTATGCTGCTGTTGTTTAATCAGATCAATAGCTTGGTTGTTGTATGGTTATCATTTATACAAATTCTTGCAAACAAAGGTCATATATAACTACAATATTTTAGTTTGACTGTACTGTTGGGTTAATTGGAAGTGGTGACGATGTTTGATTATGCAATGTCGATGAGTCCTTAGTAGTTTTTCTCCTCGTCTTGCATTTTGTCAAGGTATTTGTATATGGCTGCTTTCTCTCAACACGTGAATAAAAAAACCACCACAATTACTCACCAAGAAATGGTCAGATCTGTACAACAAGTTCAAAAATTTAAGCGATGTTAACTTACACAAAAAAATATGGAGAATTTGATCCAAGTCAATTTTGCCCCGAATATTAACATTCTCCTGCCCCCTGTAAACCACTCGCCCATCAACTGGGAGCGCATTTAAAGCTGGAATCTGCAAAAATAGTGGGATTTTCATCACTTTTTATTTGTATGCTTTCGCTCACTCGCTTTTCAGATGGAGGCATATTAAAAGTCTGAAACTGCAACAATAGTGGACTTTTTTTCACTGTCTGTGTGCAGGCTTTCTTTATACGCAAAATTATATGCAGACGAAGCAAATTTGAAAACTGAATACGCTCCCATCAACTAAGTTTACGGTTCAACAGTGCTTCACAGCACAGAAAAATGTTCATATTCGGGGCAAAATTGACTTGGATCAAATTATCCATATTTTTTTGTGTAGGTAAGCTTCTCTTAAATTTTTTAACTCGTTGTACAGATCTGACCATATCCTTGTCAGTGGTTTAGTGTGACTACTACAAGCACCCGCCCTCAGTTGCGCTCTTGCTGAATCCAGAATTGCTAGTCTCATTTTGCGTAGGACAATTAATTTCTAATTTATCTTTAGTTTATTTTCCGGATTGTGTACATAAGTAAATTGTTGTGAGTTGGAAACTATTCCAACATGCTAAACTGGTACAACACGATCAAATACGTTGTCATTAGTCCAAGTACCTGGATGGCAAACAGAATGCCCCTAAGGAAAGTAATAATAAACTTGTTTCACAAAATTATAAAAGAATCACCTTACCGTCGGAAACAAATGTCTACCCAGATTAAACAATTTAGCTGGAGAAACATGTTGAGGTTTTCTGACATTCTGAACGTAGAAAAGTAAAATCTAAAAAAAAACAATAATATAGAGATTCGACATTTGAGGAAACAAAATCTGATTTAATTATAATTATATGATATTTAAAACCTTATCTTGCAAATCCTTAGATGTACGGTCAAAGTCAATATTTTCCTGGCAGGCATAAACACACTGCTTTGCCTAATTCACCAAACAATATTTTGCTGTTAAACAAAAAATGTATACTATGAAAAGAGAACTTTGATCATACTTGATTTGTCATCGATGTCGCTGCATCACAAACCATGAAAAACATAAGCACACAGCTTAAAACGGTCGGCATAACCCCGCACGTTTGTACCAACGCAGTGTCCCGATTATTTACTGAACTTTCAGCAAGTAAGGAATAAGTTATGAATTGAAATGTGTTATCCAATAAAGTGATCAATAAAGAGAGACAAGAATACACCATAAATTTTCCAAATATATCATGAAACTTGCGTAGCATTATTGCAAGACTTTCATATTCTTCCATAATCCAAACCAAATGGGAATTAAATTGATCTTGAGATGTCATTGCCACACAATTCTCCATCAAACCTCGGAGAGCTCGATAGCCCACTTCAAAAACAAAGATAAATGCTACTAATGGAATGAAGGAACTAAGTCTTAGCTGAACAGAAACTTCCCATTGAACCATCATTAGAGCCACGGAAATGACTTTGATGTCCCAAAAAGGTGCTCCAAAATAAATCATGGATTTCCTGCAGTATACGATTATGCTTCCACACATGCATATTGAAGAGAAACCAACGACCACAATTAAACCTTTACACATGGACCCGTATCTTTTCGATATGACTTTATGGAGTTTTGCTAATGACCCCTTGTTACCGCAAGCCTGGTTATAAGTGCGTATTTGGTAAAGGGTTACATCCAAACTGTAAAAGAAATCATCGATTATGTCCCTCTTTGAAATGAAATAATAGGCCCAGTAAAAGTCACCAAAGCAGACTATAGCGTTTGAAGCCGCTTGGGTATACGTAGATGTTTTACNTCCACACATGCATATTGAAGAGAAACCAACGACCACAATTAAACCTTTACACATGGACCCATATCTTTTCGATATGACTTTATGGAGTTTCGCTAACGACCCCTTGTTACCGCAAGCCTGGTTATAAGTGCGTATTTGGTGAAGAGTTACATCCAAATCGTAGAAGAAATCATCGATTATGTCCCTCTTTGAAATGAAATAATAGGCCCAGTAAAAGTCACCAAAGCAGACTATAGCGTTTGAAGCCGCTTGGGTATATGTAGATGTTTTACTCCATTCCCCGAATATGTCGGTTGTCAGGATGGAACCATACACGGACATCGAAAACGCTGTGTAAAAAAACAAGAGAAGTTTTAAAATGAACATGCAATTACCAAAACCAAACCAAAGAAACTTTATGTGATGATGATGGTGATTGTAATTTTCTTGAGCATGTTTGCAATTTAAAATTCCTCTTCCATCTACAAGTGACAAAGGAAAGAAAGTTGAGAGTTGGAATGCAAAAATTGGTAATTTGAAGATATTTGCAGTTGAAAGCGGGATATATTTCGGTTTCATATCAATTTTGATTAAAAAATTAGAGCACTGAGAAAGATAATAAGAAACAAGATGTGATGTGCTTATTATAGTTGGTTTCTCAAACTGCAAACTTGTTGTGATTGTTTGTACTCGAGTTTTAATATTTCATTGAGAGTACAAAGGAAGTATGTAGTACATTACGTGTACATGCGCAAATTAATAAATTACTTTTTCAATGTCAACGCTGATCTGCAAATTAGTAAAGCCCAAAACAAATAGCTTAAAACAAATCATTCAGTAAAATCATCATCGGTTAGCAACATGAATATACCATGAGCTTTTGAAGAGTTCCAATAACTTCAGCAGCATTTCATTCAGAAGAGCTTCAAACTCTTCCATTTTCTATTCGAGATGACGCATATTTACTTTGTCGCCTACCAGCAAACAATTTTTAAACAAGCAATGTTTTTGATGTGTCGGACCTAATCATGTTAGTTTTTGTTTTGTAATGACTGAATATGATTCTAACTGCAAAAATGACGGGAAAGCTAATATAAAAACGTAAACCTTTTACCATATCACTATTCCGTACTCTTCCATTTTCTATTCGAGATGACGCATATTTACTTTGTCGCCTACCAGCAAACAATTTTTGAACAAGCAACAATGTCATAGGTAAAAGGTCTGGTAAGCTGTTTTTAGCTACAGAGAGTGACGAGCAGAACCAAAAAATCACACTTGTTTTGCAATGAATCCATAAGCAAGATTTCGATGTGTCGGACCTAATCATGTAAGTTTTTGTTTTGTAATGACTGAATATGATTCTAACTGCAAAAATGACGGGAAAGCTAATATAAAAACGTAAACCTTTTACCATATCACTATTTCGTACAATTCTATTAAAGTTCGTCGATGATTCTTAATTTTCTGTCTCACAGTTACCTAGTTCACAACAAAAATAACTGGTAAAAGAAATATCGATAATATTCTTTCATTGGTAAAGAATAGTAAGTGTTATAAAAGTAATCAGGATCGCCGTTAAAAGCAGTATATGACTCTTGTGTAAATGTATGAATAAATGTCGCAATTCAAGTGCAGAGTATGTTTACGATCTGAGAGACACCTGCGAAACAAAGTCACACTTGGCAATATTGTACTTATCTAATGTGAAACCGGACCTCCGATTGGTACTAGGGGCAACATCCTCAAAAACTATATTTCATCCTGTAACACAATCATATTTTTATGTGCATCTATCAGCGTGGACACATACAGGAACTCACTTTTTAAGGGACGAAATACTAAAAAATGTACAGAAGGGAGAACAGGTGGTATTTTTTATTCATACTTGTTTCATGCTCGTATGTTTATTTATTTTCCCAGCTGAAATAATAAGCGTCGTTATTAAAAAGCGGCGTAGTAAAACGTATTCGTTCAATGCGAATGGATGCTAATGGCGTTCAGATGGATGCTAATGACAATGAATACTAAGGTTATGTCATGAAGGTTATGTGTGGATTATGTGTGGACGTCTTATTCGTTCAAGCAGAAATTTTATTTTATCTCATCTTCCGTCAAACACCGTATTAATTACAAACGTAAGTACATTTATTTGGATCGTGCAATGAAAAGGACAAATTTCTATTTACGGATTTTAGTAAAAAAATGTGCGTCAATAGAGTGTCTCAAGGCTTGATAATGTACTACCAGCCATAAGATCCTCTTGAGCCGTATGGATTCTGTCCGTAGTTTGACCCGCCGTAGCGATTTCCACCGTTTCCACGATAACGACCATTATCACGGTACCGATTGTTACCACCGGAGTACCGCTGAGAATAACGGTTGCCTCCTCCACCTTGACGGTATCTGTATTGTCCAGCGACGCCCTAGTTAAACCAAAACAATGAAATTATTGACGTAAATATTAGCCCGTTTTTTTAAAGAAATGCTATTACTATAAAATCTAGGCTACCTGGAAGATCACGGCGGCAACCGTAAAGAAGAAAAGAATCCAAGTTTTCAATTTCATGTTGCTCTAACCTTGCTTGCGAATTATGCTTTTGAATTGTATGATCTACGATTCTAACTGTTGTCTGACTTTAGAAAAGGTTTGTGCTGGCATTAATATATGTATCCAACGTCCTCGAAAAATTTCTCTAGAACTTCTACCACATCCGATAACAAGCCGAGTTTTATAAATAAAAATTGAGGCTCAATATTTTAGGGATGGTCGGGATTTCACCCAGTTTAACTTATATGGAAAGGAATTTTTGGTCAGAGCGCGTTTTGTATTTTTCCTCCGTTTTCCTGTTGTTATTTCCTGTGGTTTTAAGTTTAAATATAAAAATAGTCTAAAAGCCACAACGTCATTCAGATATTAGCATTTTTTCCTTTCTTGCTATTATTAAAATATGTATTTTCATACAATTTATTGTTTCAATAAGTGCGCGTAATTTTTTCTAATTTAATTTTGAATGACACTATTATCAAACTGGGGAGACCCGGACACTTCAGGTGAGGTTACGTCCTTAAAATTGAAAATGTTTTGCGTTGTCGAGACCCATTGTCAAGGTTTGAACAATTTTGTTTTTACATCCATGCTAAAACTGAATGTGTTGAAATTTTCGATTTTATGCACAAACATAAGTATAAACAATAGCAAATTGATGTTTTAAGTGACTGTCGGAGTATATGAGAGGATTTTGTTTTCTGTTCGGTAACAATGTGGGTTATCTTATGTAACAATCAAAACTAGAAATGTGTTTATTTATTTACATTTTAAGTTTTAAAAACCACAATAACAAGTATTAGTCTCAACTAATACGTAAAATTCGATGACGGACATATTATTTATGATAAATGTCGCTGAGAAATTGTGATCTGCATTTATTACGCATTTGCGGTTTCTTGCAAGCAACCAGAGTCTTTTTTTTCAAATTTTTATTTTGACCCCTTTGAAATCATAATGGCTTCTAAAAGGCTTTCAATACTTTGCAATTTAATAATAATTAACTACTGCAGTAGTGCCAAGTCCAATTTCATTGACCAGACGGTACTGCCAGAGTCGTCACTTTTCAAAATGCTAGGCCTCTTTCACAACTGCACCTTCTATTTCCTGTCTTCAGGAAATGCATCGTTACTCGAGAGAGATGAACACGACAAAGCTTTATCGATATGTCATTCTCAATTCCAATGCATTTCAGCTAAAAACAAATATTTCTCGAATACTGCAGATTATAGTTTCTACTTTGAAAATATTTTAGAAAACCACATTTCCGAATATCTGTCAATCTTTACAATAATTAAGTATTCTGTTAGTCAAACCGTTCTAATAATCCTACCAAGTTTACAAACAAATGATCCAGACGTATTGGGATTGATGGATTTGACGGAAAAATATTTTTTCCATCTTCCAATGGTATCACTAAGTGATTATACTACCAATTTGTTGTTTCCTAATTTCATTGCTGCTTTGATTACTGATCCATTACCAGTGGAAGCTTCTAGCAAAGACGGAACCATTATACATATCTATTTAAGATTACGAGCAATGACATCAAGATCCAAATTCTTCGCTTTCTTACATCTGCCTTCTCAGGAAACGGAAATCTTAATGGCATGCTTTACTTGCCGAAAGCAGGAAAAAGTAGATAAAATGATTTATCAAGGGGACTTCTTTTACATGTTTGGTTTACTTCAACTGCCTTCAAGCACGGGTGTTTCAGTTTCAACTTTGGATTCGTTGGAGATAAATTGGCATAATGTAAATGAAAAACGATGGAATAACTTGGGACGGGCTCAAGATTATACATACTTTGACTTACCGTGTTTTCCAACGGAAATGGAAAACGGCGTTGACATTTCCTACTGCGTTTTGAAATACATAATCACTACTAAAAACGCGACGAAATTTGACGAAGAATTATTTACGGACAATTTAATTGTTCAGAACGAGTTTAGAAAAGAGGGAAACTACGAAGAAAATATTCTGTCTGTTGGAGCATCGTTTCAGGGAATGAACTATTTTGTGGTCTTGGAAGACCAGGAGAGTTCTCAAAAAAGTTCAATAGATATTTCGAAACTTTTCAAAGCATTCACCGCTCCCGTTTGGTGGTGCTTGTCTTTTACATCTGTAATAATTTTAATTATGCTCGCCAAGCTCGACTCGATTTATAATATTCTTGGTTGGTTGTTATGGAGCATAAGTATTTTTCTTGACATGGGATACAAATTAAAAAAAGGACTTACGCGTGCACACTTTATTCTGATGACTATATGGTTTCTAAAGTCACTGCTGTTTCGTAATCTGTATAGTTCATTTTTTTATTCTGATTTGTCGTCGCCAAGACAACCAGAGAACTTGCCCGAAACGAAACATGAGCTGATTAATTTTAGAAGTGAAATAAACATCCTGTCGTACTGGAGTTTTGTTGATTACATTCCTGAGGAAACAGTAAAATCAATAGTCCACGAAGTGTATGGCTGGTTTGATATAAAGTTGTGGTCGGAACCCATTCTCAACTTGTCTCAGTCTTTGCCTATTAAATGTGGCAATTCAAGTGCAGAGTATGTTTACGATCTTAATGGTTCCTGCCAAACAAGGTCACGCTTGGCAATATTCTACTTATCTAATGTGAAACCGGACCTCCGATTGGTACTTGGGGCAACGACTTCAAAAATTATATTTCATCCTGTAACACAATCAAATTTTTATGTGCATCTCTCAGCATGGACATATACAGGGACTCACTTTTTAACTGACGAAATACTAAAAAATGTGGGATTCCTGGTAGAATCTGGAATTGTCTCCTACCTGGAGAGATTTAAAACATTGCAGCAGTCTGTTAGTTACCTGGTCCGTAATTTCGACATGACTAGAGCCACAAGCACTGCGTTTGTGTTACAATATGACAAAGTTTTCTCTAAGCAACGCCTTTTTCAGGGCAACCCTGGAAGTAGTTCACTCCTCAAAACCAATGGTCCTGACACCCATTCCAGTGTAACCCTGAATGAAATGCAAGTCATATTTTTCATTCTCATAGTCTACGTACACGTATGTGTAATTATATTCATAATAGAAATGATAAGCAATGTCGTTCGCAGTATCCGTAATAAAGCGTATCCATTTAAGTTTTTACCTTGAGTGACCAATGTTTGCATGTAATACAGTTTAGAAAATAAAAATGAGACTATCACCTTAATTTTAAAGTCTGAGAAAACCGTTAGAACTATTGATACTTTTATCTTATTGTTTCCATATTAACTTACCCAAAGCAGAAACACGATCCGAAGGGATGTTGAAACATTTAGCGTTTATTTGTGAGAATAAATTGTGCTGAAATATAATATTTATTTGCTATTCTTCTAATAATACATATATTATATAACAGTTTACTAAAATTAATGCGCGAATGACTTGTTAAAGCTTCTCGTTGTCAGAGTCGCTAAAATAAAAAAAGCTAAAGTAACTGCAAATGCGATATGAAATATATGGAGCATAAGTAAACTAACTATCGGCATTTAGTTTCCTAATTATTTACAGCCAATATAGCATCGAAACACCTTCTCATAAACAACTCGAAATACTCTGTCTTAAAGTTTCTTCCAAACGCCATAAACTTCCCGTACCTAATCGTGATAGGCTGTAAAGCCTTACATCTCAACAAATTCCACCTGTTCCAAATAGTTCTTTTATTAACAAATCTAAACTCAGCTCGTTTAAAGTTTACCATCTTCACACCCCATGCTCTATGTGCAGCATTACAAACTAACGGAACAACGACAAAGTTTCCTAAAGTCAGTGCCACGAGACAAATAACAGCTGCGACGAGAAGAACTTTGGGAAGCTTTCTATGAAACTTGACAATCCCACAAACACAAATCACTGACACCCAGAAGAATAGTAGTAGCACGCAATACAGCCCTACTTCAACAATTTCTTTAAGTGTTGCATACAACAATTGCAGACATTTGTGATTTTTAATAAACAATTCCGTTCTGAATGAACGTCGTATTAAAATTTTACAAATATCCTCAAATCGATGCATTGCAATTATCCAAAGACATCCGTAGTAAGACGCCGCTCTTGCAGCTTCGGCAGTGGTCCAAAAAAGAATTCCAAACCGAATGAACATTTCCAGAATAATTGAGGCGCAACCGTGATTGTAACGGTTTGGAAATAATTCATCCAAGAGAAAATACATTACGTCGTAATTTGTAAACAGGGCAAATGTTGGAAAACATATTGGACAAATTGCAGATACAATTAACAAAGTGTAAATTGCAATTACAATACCGTTATTAATCTCATTCCTCTCATACCTTAAGGCAAAGTAATTAGACTTGCTCCGGGAAATTGAGTAATGCATTGTAAGTATCTCGTTTAATGACCTGATCAATGGATACAATATTTGTAGAACTATCCCTGCGGTTACCCCAATAAAGCATAGTATGATGCCACCGAGTGTTAGAATAACACAATTGATCACTTCAAAATCCTTTCTTGGTTTGATCCATCGATAAAGCACAACAGTGAACAAACATAATATTCCAAAAAGTATTACACCAATCATGGACAGTCCCCAAGGAATCCATTTCCAGTAGGGTTTAATGAAAAAATGTTCTCTAAAATCTACATTCCACTTTGTTGCCATAGGCCATGGGATATAGCAGAAGAAAAGAGAATGAAGCCTAAATGCAAGCACTTCTGAACCCGAGAGTTTCTCAGAAATCGAAAATAGCTGCATTTTCTTTTTATATTCCATGCGAACTCCATGTACTGGTCAAGCGAATGGCGACTCCAAAACTAGAAATTGCTACGTCCTGAGTTTAGTCTGGAACGTGGAAAAGTGGAGATGAATAAATGACAGCTTTGCTACTTTCATGCACAATGGCTGGCAACCAAATCATATTAATTTCGTTGCGAAAATTACATATACGAGTTCTAGACCAATTGAATAAGTAGGCACATGTACATATGCTCATATGAGTAAAATATTAGCATGAATGTATAAGGGACAAAAAGTGTCACTGTTCCAATTTTGAAGGGGAAAACGCTATGTCTCTGAACATATATTAAGAAAATTATACGATAATTTAGTAAATGTATTTGAAATACAAGTCAAGTTATAAAGGAAATCTCCTACGTGATTTTACGGAACACTGGTAAACCTAATTACATCAGTTTAATGGCATTCATGTAAGTGTAAGATTATGAGCCTGGTTTCTACATTATAAACTTTTCGCATCGGATTAATCTAATGTGCAGTTGGGTTAAGCAAAGCTCAACAGTAGTGATCCATCAATAATTTTATGCTTTACAGGGATGTTTGGTATGTTTCTGCCGATTGCTAATTATGACATAAAATGTTATTTA
>JAHZMX010001881.1:0-28123 GCA_027743895.1 Seira musarum | reverse complement strand
TATTAAATCGATTTCCAGACTCGGGACATTACTGACATTGATATAGAGCTGTTTAGAAGGTTCGAACGTTTAATTTCCAAAGAATTTGTGAATCAAAGCTTTCACTTTAGCCAGAATCAGGCATTATTGAAAAAATTTAACCGGGGCGAGAAAAAGTAAATACGCAGTAGAATTTAACGTTCACAGAAAAATAAAATTGCTGTTGTGCAAAGCGAAACTATTTGGTGAATCCACGAGTGCGCGGGTCAATAGAATGAAAATCTACGAAACGCACTACCCCACCATTAAATTTAAATGTATCTAGGACGTCAGCACTCATCCTACAAAGTTTTTTCTGCGTCGTTATCACAATCATGAACATGGATGGATCATGCAAAATCAGAAGATGTATAGTATTCACAATTTTCACAAGCCTTTCAATAGGTCCGATTGATGTTGACAGATTTGATGATTGAGTAGGGCCCTTCAACTCCTTTGCTCATTACTTATGTATCTGCGATGCTAGTGAATAAATAATAACGTAGAATTGCTGATGGACGTAGAAAGGATCGACGGTAAGAGGAAGAATGTGTTCCAAACGTTCGCCCCCGCAAATTAAAGTATAAATGGAAGTGAAAATTTTGAATAATAGTGAAAATTACAAGCCTTATTTTAGACAACTAGCATTCTCTACAGTTCCTCTTTGAGAAGAAGTAGAGTCTCTAATGAGATGAGCATTGAAAAGTTTTTCGCGAGGAGAAATGCGCACATTTCGTCTCTGGTTAGGTTAAAAGCTAAAATGGGAATATTTCAATTAAAGCTTAGAGACAAACAAATTCGTTAAGTGGTAGCAAACAAAATTGTCATTCATTTCCTCATTTAATTTCCCAGTGTCGAGTGTCGACAACTTGAAGAGAGGAACTGGGCCATGAGTGGGGCTGTCTAAAGTAATCAAGATAAAAATTGAAAAGCCTGCAAGAAATATCAACATTCACCTTCATTTTGCATCATGTTCATTTTCTCCGTATTTCCACGAAAGTGCATTTGTGTAACATAACCATATGCGTAGGTGATATAAGAATCCGTCAAGAAATACTGTAAGGAAAAAAAACAAACGAACGACGTAAACTAACAGGAAAAATGAGAAAGGGCAGCAAACGTCACAAGAAAGTCAAAAGATTTTGTTTCTGTGAAAGTTTAAACGTCCCATTAAACCCTGTTCTGTGGAGGAAGCCAAACCAGTGATGTTTGTTAGATTTCATGTGCTCCCACGATGAAGAAAAAAACCTTTGAGTCGTTCCACTTTTGAAAGCAATCCAATTGAAAGACGTTTCTGGAGATGCGACCATCTGTCCTTGTCCATTTCTGGATAATATATGAGGACAGTGAAAAACTGTACATTACCCTCCACGTGTTTTTGACTAACAGTCGTCCCCTCTTGAATCTTAAAGATGTAGGATGCATGCATACAACACAACTATACTACTACAATAGATCCCTACCTTACATTCAAAAAATCATTCAATGTTGTCTCAAAAAATATACTTTCTCTTCTAAAAAGTGGATTTTTTACTAAGCTTTCTTTCCTTTTGGACAATTGATATTGATTACTTTCTTTTTCATTTCTGTAAGCCTTACTTCTCAACCTTCCTCAGTTGTATTTAGCTTTATGTCTTCTGAAACAAAAACAGACTTTTGAGAGTGTTCAAGCTCAATAGATCCCTACCTTACATTCAAAAAATCATTCAATGTTGTCTCAAAAAATATACTTTCTCTTCTAAAAAGTGGATTTTTTCCTAAGCTTTCTTTCCTTTTGGACAATTGATATTGATTACTTTCTTTTTCATTTCTAGTAAGCATTACTTCTCAACCTTCCTCAGTTGTATTTAGCTTTATGTCTTCTGAAACAAAAACAGACTTTTGAGAGTGTTCAAGCGTAATGTGTCTGCCACTGTTCTTGGGTTGATGCTTTCCATTTCTGTGACACACATTTTGGAGTTTGTACCGTCCCCGAAACATGCAGATTGACACTTTAACATTCACTCGTAAAACTTCGCTCCACTGATTGCAAGGGTTGTGGGTACTGAGTAGGCACTCTTACTTTTACGAGCGTTGAAAAAAACTAAGTTAGTGCTTGCCTACGCGAATTTTCCTAAACAAATCCGGAAGCATAAAAAGCTTTTTACTTGACTGACTGATACTTCTCTTCTGCATTTTTACAAACTTATACACAAAGTAGGTTTGTCTGGAGAACTCCCAAAAATTAGAAATATATATCTCACTTGAAAAGTTTAACCTACCCACAACACAACACACAACAAAAGAATCTTTGTAATATTTTGAAACACAGTTCATCATTACTCACAACTTTTTTTATGTGGGACATAAACTTGTTTTCCAAATTGGTTCAAGAGTGTTTACAACTTCATAAACAACTTCCAAAAAGTGAAAAAAGAAGAAAGTTGAGGACATATTTTTTGCCGAGTATTTATTTTACATGTTTTAAAGCTCTATGAATGCTTCCTTGAAAAAAATATTCTGTATTTTTTTTTGAAAACATAATGCTGACGTTTTTTCTTATTACAAGGTTGCCTATTTCTCTTATTCAAATAAAATTTTACATTTCCATTACAATTGTACATGCCATGGTACAGGATATTAAAATCATTATGGATGCACCATACAATTTCAAAACGAATTCAGTTCAGCGGTTTTTACAGTTTTCAAATGAAGATCAACAGAATCCTTTTTTTTTTGTTTGATCATCTATTTTGTTTCATGGATTCGGCAGCACCAACTTTGCATTACATGCATTGTGCAGAATGATAATAGTGATATGACCTCACCTTGAATTTTTTATTACATTTTTCTTTATTCAATGCTTTCACGTTAATGTCTTCCGTTTTATTTTACTCGGCCTCCAAAGTTGCAATATCGGCTAGACTTATCATCTGATGATAACTTTATGAATGTACAAGGAAACTATTCATATTGTTTCTAAATACACCCAGCGGAACGATAAGTTAGATCTTGAAGCATTGGCTTACAGAGAAGGTGAAAAGGTGTGTGCGATAACAAAATGAGTGTGAATACATTTTTATCACACACGAAAAGCGGCGATAATTTCCCCAGAAAGTTGTTAGATTCTCATCATGTGAATAATATATTTTTTCCTTCCTCAGAATAAAAGCATATATAAGCGTATCATTATCATAAAATGGTTAATTTCATTATGCACGCATATTGCTTCAGACAAGCAACATCAACACGTCCCAAGTTAATCCCAGTTGAGCTGGAGTGACATATCATTTTCCTCTATTCATAGTAATGATATTATCATCATCATCAAAGCATTACACACCGGAGGTGCAAGGAAAACCTCATGTTGAAAATTTGCTGATGTAGTCGCAAATTAGTTGGTGGAATGTGATACTTCCCGTACAAAGACACGCCAACTAGTAAAACTTTTTTTGGGGGAAAGTGCTGATGTTGACGAAACTTTAAACTTAAGTGTGTATTTAATGCTGCACTATACAAAGTAAGTATGCAGATAAGTATATAAAAATCCTTCAAATCAACACTACTAAATTCACAGCCATGATCGCTGCTAAATTCATTCGTTGTAAAGAAGAAAGTCGTTGTTTATAAATCACAGTCTCATCTTTTTAAGTTAATCCTTAATGCTTTGAAAATGATAGAGAAGCAAGTAGGATTGGAAGGTGTGAGCAAAGCGTGTCTTTATCTCAATTTCAACTAAAAATAACAAGCATAACAAGAAAACATTTTCTCGCTTTTTCAAAAGGGAAAGTAGATTTTCTTTCTGTAAAGCGATTGCTTTCGGTTTTGTCGTCGCGTCAAAAGATTCGTAAGTAGCGTAATATGGGACATGGCATGATTTTCTTCCTTTTTTTCTGCTATAAGCAATTTCTATCTCGTTTTCTCCATAAAATTTAAGCTCAAGTTACATGTTACTGTAACCATACAATATTCATGCCTTGAAGTCATCGTTGTCGTGATGAGATCCAGCACCACCACCACCGTCATCATCATTATGAAGCGGAGAAGGATTTCCAGATCACATAACATGTAAATATTTGACGGAAGAAACTAGTTTGCAAATCCTTCCTTTATACTTCCGAAAGTGAGCGGATGGTGATGGTGATTACGGCACAGTTCTGGTCCTCTCTTGTGTAAAAGAAATAAAAATAATGTATGTGATAAGAAACTCGCGAAATATAGACATCGTTACTTTACTTTATCGCTGTTCTCGTCTCATCATTCATTGTATTTTTTTGAGAAAGGGCTTGTTTGTGTCCCGCTTATGAAGACGCTATCATTTTATATTATTCTCGTATGTATGAAACATTTTCTCCACTACATTACATGGTCAAAATTATATTTACAGGAGAAAGAAGGACTTGAAAAATCTTATTATTTTACAAGGCCGCTTGGGCGGACAATGAATGAGCAAACACGTAGTAACTGCGTAGTACACGTTTCTCCTTTATGTCTCCTTTGTGTAAGTACCTAAAATACGTTTTTAAGATTCAAACAAAAATCTTTTCACTCCGCTTATTTCAATTCAATGTCTGCCAAATAGTTTTTCCCTACTCCTACTTGACTGGATAAAAATTGTGGCCGAAGGAAAAGTCAGGGAGAAGTCCAAATAGCATTCAACAGCATCTTCGTCTGTTGCTTGTCACAAACCCACTATTGTGAGGAAAGCAATCCTTCTTATTTCACCGAAAAAGAATCTTTCATTTTGAAATTTTACACGTTCATCATAGGTTTGCCACAAGTGGAAGAGGAAAAAAAAGAAGATTTCCTTCTAATCAAACCTGAAAAAGGATTATTGAGAAAGGAAATCAAGAAGGGATCCTTGAGCTATTTTCCGAATTCTTGGAAGAACAGCGTATTTTTTCACTTTCTTTAATTTAGCTCAGCGAAGGACAAAGGCTGTGAGGAACAGTTTTGTCCGTGTCGTGACGTGACTAAATGATTACGAGTGGGTGGAGACGAATCCTGTGCACTCAACATGTGTGCATTTATCATGTTTACTTGGCGCCCTTTTATGGCTCCCCATTGTAATAAGCTAACCCATTTAAACTCCCTTGGACTAAATTTCAATCCTCTAAGTAGCTAATTTGTAATGTTCTTGAGCTTGAAATCTGTACGGTGGCGATTCAATAATTTTTCTTCCTCAAATTGTTTGATGGTTATAACGACAAGTAAATGGACGTCATATGAAAGACAAACAATAAACACGCTATTAAGATTTCGTTTTACGTGCTGAAAACCGCAATTATCGTTATCTTTTCCAGTAAAAAGCACACAAATATTGATACCTGGTGGGACCATTCCATTGCACTATCTAGTAAACCCCATCGCACTGCACTTTACTAAGGTTTTCACATGAAATCATAAATGAATACATTTTATTGTTATTTCTATTCGTAATGGCTCCCATACGCTCCATTGCAGTTCTTGTTTCCAAGAATCAGCCCAAAGGATGACCAACTTATCTTATGATTTATTTAACGTTCCTCCAATTTCACATGTAATGCGTCTCGTATTACCCTTGTGTAGTGGATGGAGAGTGATCGTTGACATTTATTTTTATATCCTCATTTCATCCAGTGAGAAGACAAGATCTTGTAGTTTTCCCGTCGTCGGTCGGACACGATGTTTTTTTTTTTCTGGGAGGAATACTAAAAAACAAGCTTTTTCCGCAAAGGTATTTTCCCACAGTATATTCTTTCAAAACAGCCATTTCAAAGTCTAGAAAAATATTATTTACACTTTTCTTACATAAAATGGCTCTATTTGCGGTACCTATTTTAATCACAAAGTGTGCATCATTGATGAATTCATTTCTCACAGCCGGACGCAGAATTAAATATGAGGATGAGAATGTAGTAAATAGCTGTAGCTCTAATGGAGCAAATGTTTTTTGTTCTTCCCTTTTCAGCACATATCACATCAAAGTCTTTATGATGGTGGTGGATAGTACACATACTTACGCCTTTTATTCATGCATTTTTTATGTTCATTTTTGTTAGCCTCTTTTAAGCAGGATGAAATTATTCCTTTGTGGTATTCTCCAGCCCTACTTTTTATTCTCATCTCATGCTGCCCTTATTTACCGGAAAATCCGAATCATTTCTACTCGCTTTCGACTGGCCAGCCACAGCAGATGTGCTCAGTCAGTGTTTGGCTGCGAGGCACATTTCCTTTCCACCTCATTACGACTCATCTCATCCCACGCCATGCACAACTGAAGAGAAAACTGAAAACACAACACTGATGCGGTTTTTGATCTTCAAGGCATGAATACTTAAATTCTCACAACTCTTTTCCTTCTTTCAGCGTTACGTAATGACAACAAAAAAGGTTTCACCATTCTTTTGGAATGAGCCGAAAATTAGAAGAACATTTATGTAAAATAAGCTAAGCAATGATAATTCTTGTTTTCTCGAGAATGTATGCCACACTATTGATCCATATACATGTCAAATTTGACTTAAATACGTTTAAAGAATTTGACTTTAGGAAAAATTGACAAAGTGGCCGTAATAATGTCATGAATTCTGAATGAATCGGCTCATTTGTCTTGAAGCAAGGTTAATAAATTTTTACTTTTTTTTATCCTTTACGGCAACAGCATTAATGAATAAAATAGAGAAGTATTTACCACGTCATCTTTAAAATTACTTATTCTTTATGCGACAGTAGAAACCATAAATACCCTTGTAAACATTAGCTTTTCAACTCTGCGTGCGTGTAATAACACAATTGTACAATTTGTCTGTCATATCACCACATTATTATGACGGTACTTCTTCCCTTGTCCATCCATTCAAGGTAGGTAAAGTTTATGTCATTATAACCAAACCATACTGCATTTCATTCATTTCTCGCTTTTCCTGATAGAAACATTTGTGGAAAAAAAAGAATTTGAAATAGTTAGCTCAGCTGGTGAACCATAAAATATCTTAAATGGTGGTTGCGTGATCATTTCTTGAGGATACGGAGTCTATGAAGGCGCCGCGATATTTATTTGATGAGACCTCTTTATCCATTCGTGCTCACTTTTAAAACATTTTGGGCTGCGGGTTGAATTAGATAAGTTGAGTATGAGTAGCCATTCCATTTGTTTTTGAGACGTATGGATCCTGGATACAGCGTATGCTCGTGTTTTATGATTGGTCACAAGACACATGAAAATAGTTCGAAAAATATTTTCCCTACTTTTTTTTGCGGCAGAATAGTTCCTTAGGCGTCTTATTTACGGTGTATCCCATTCCGAAAAGGTTAATTTTCCATTCGGATGGATAAACCAAGAGAATGAAAAAGTTTTTGAAACTTTTCGTCTTGTTTTACTACTCACTTGCTGGACATAATATTAACTTCATTGAGCAAAGTTTTCTCAAGCCGCTTGTTTTGTCTTCTTTATGAGTTGTTCCCTTTTCAGTTAGATGTTCGGAATTAAGAAAAGAAGGTATACGACATTGTTCAAGACGGGAGGTGCCCTAGAGCCAATTTGAAAGTTGAAAATGAGCCTACAAAAAAGTTTTGAAGGATAATATGGATAGGTAAAGCATGAGAATGTAATCATAAAGTAGTTTTATGTCACAATTAAAATGCTTAAAGTAAGAAATGGACTTGAAGAAAACTTTTTTTCTCCTTAAAAGTTTGACCGTGTGTGTTGTGGGAATTCTGTTTATTAAGCCATTGTTTCGGCCTTCATAAAAGGTTAATCTAACTTTCATGGGGTATTATGATACAAAGGAAATTAGTATAGGTCAAGAGGTAATCTGATTAATACCTATTTGCCATTTTACTTGCACCACGAGACTGCACACAAATTATGAAGTATGTTACAACTGTGGTCAGCATCTGAAACAAAAACAGACATACAAAAAAAGTTTTTTTTGTGTGAAAATAGGCATGAAATCATGTCATTTTCTTTTATCTCTAACATTCCAGACGAGTGAGTAAGTAATCGTAAAAATGTTGCTGCCTCGTATTCCAATCATTCCAGTATTCAATTCATGCAGGACAATATTTAGTTCATCCAATGGAACTGCTCGCCGATTATCATCTTTGGCTAGCCACAATTTCAAACTGTCCATCTGGATATTTGCATAAAGGATAAATGATGTTCAGCTAGAGGCATTTCATTTGATCTTGATGCTTTCAATTGAATGAAACTGATTGTTATATTCTGGGAGTGCAAATCGAACCTGACTACATATATCCGCCGCAAATAGAAACGTCAAGCTTGAGCTCACAACAAAGAAGAGAAGATGCATCTGATTCAAAACATTCCTGGTGAGGACGAAAGCATCCAAGTTCATTGAATGGTAGAGGATGGATTCGGCAACGTAAGTTGTGGTCATACTTCCAAAAGCAAAATTTATCAAATGTGTAAGAGACCGTATATTTTTGTAATGCTTGTAGAGGTCTGCCCATTTCACTGTTGCTTTCCCACCACATTTTCCCGGCGAGCTTAGGTCTGTCCAAACTTGGGATTGGTCATTGTCCTTTAAATTGTTTGTGAGAGCTTGTGTGGTGCACCATAAAGTTAGCACCGCGAATAAAAGCCATGCATCAAAGTAATAGCCGATAAACAGTCTAAATAAAGAAGAGTAACTTTTTTCAATTGTTAAATGCTGTAAAATGTCAATAATTTCATTACTTACCTGTTCAAAAGACCTATTGCCTGAACAATAGCCAAAACATAATCCAGCGTATTCGTTGCATAATATTCATTTTTAGCTGACAATCTCCTGACATATTCTGTTCTATTGATTAAAAAGAATGCGAATCTTCCATCATTCACCAAGCCTTGGCGATTCAATCCCACTCGATCCCATGAAGTGGAAAGAGGTGAAGAGATGAAATTATTCCCGGCCATTATCAAGGGTAACATTGTACACACTATGCAAAATCCAGAGACAAAATATTTGTGCCGAAGCTAAAGTAAAAGTCAAATATGATGTTATGAGCTTGGATCAAATTCTAGTATTATCAATTCTTAATTAAAATGCTGACCTTGCTACTACTCAAAGGTAGCATTTTTGACATTCCAATGAAGTTTACAATGTCAAGAAATTGTCCTTGGTTGAGCCACAACCTTTTCATCGTCAAAAGTTTAAAAGCAAGTCGGCAGCCTCCTCCAATCACAGCAAAATATTCTTCCGGAGTTTGTGTTAGGATGTCGGGTATATTACTCCTCACTTCCGTTAATAGTCTCAAAACACCGAAAAGTTGAAGTAGAGCACAAACCATCTATTGGATAAATTAATTATGTGTACACCATGAAAAAAGTATTTTTTGTTGACAGTTGCAATTAATCAAAAGTTTGTGTACCTGCTGAGGTCTAAAAGTTTTTATTACAAACCACCCATTTGGATCCCATACAAAATGAAAAGGACTGCAACAGACGTAAAATGCAAAGTCAAAATAGATTTTCAAAAGATTAGTGACTCCATTAGGAACACCACCACTTGAGGATTCAATGACGTTGATAGTGTTTGCGGACTCAAGTTCCGGAAGAGCCATTAGACTTTGTTCTGTGTGAATGGTACTGGTGGAAATTAAATTTGGATTACAAATTTTTCCTGTGGGCTTTACTATCTTTTTGATTAAAACTTCCATTGCCTCCCTTGGATCCATTCAGGACAAAATTAATTTTTAAAAGTTTCGTCCGAAAGAATATATACATGATGATTTGCTCGAATGAAAGAAAAATATGCTTGTTTTTTACGGTACATATAGTTTACGCCTCTTTTACAAAAGAGGTTTTCATGCGTAAGTAAAAAGTATTTACTTTCTCTTTTGCCAAGTTTTCTTTTTAATGACGCATAATGATTTGCAAATGCTTTTATCCGAATTCATCTCCAGAAAAAACGAAATATTTTGCAGTTGGTATTATCAATATTATTTCTGCATTGACATTTACTAGTCACATGTACTAATGTGACATGACACGGTACCACTTAATGCAGACATAAAATCATTTTCGATTGACAGAGTTCAACTTACTCTCTATTTATTTAGAGCCAACGTAAGTGCGCAAACAAGTAATTGTTACTTTGTTCTTGTAAATAACAATTTTATATACATAGCAGGTGCAAAATGGAATTTTTAAGGTTTATATTTTCCCTTAATCTAATATACTTTACGTTTTTGGTACTTGAAATGCTCATAGGTACCTTAACAAGTAAAAATTGCAACGGATTTGGAATTTATCATGAATACAACGATATGCTTAGGTTAGTGTAGAAAGAAAGAGGTCCATATGCAATGTTCCATTTTCTCCAGGTCAATGTTAATATATATTTTCATGTCACGGCCATCATGATATTTGTATTTGAACAACTAGGTATGTAAAATACTTAATGCCATTTTTTAAATATTTTTTTCCTTTAATGTGCATAAATCCCTACAAATCAAAAATACTAAATAAATAGATAGTTGAACTTTGCAACAAATACTTCAATAACTTCATTGGTTCGATTCTCTCTGTCAAATTGCAATAACTGTGTAAAGAATTGGCTAGTTGATAACCACGTAAGGTAGTTTGCATTTCTAATACCATGTACGGTGTAATAAATATATTAGCATCAATCAAGACGGCGCCAGCAACTTGCAAAAAAATTGATTTATGCATGAAAAGTTTCTTAATGTGGTTTGCCATTTTTTATCCAATTATTTTATCCCAATACATTTTATTGTTATTTTTATCATCTTGCTTCCCTTTCACAGCAGCAGCAGCAACAGCCAATCAGCAATGTTCCTAATTTGATTTAAAGTTGGTGAATATTTTTACAAACAAATATTTTTTTTACATATGGCTTCACTATCAAGTTGATATCAAAACAAGTCCAATTCAACTCATCTCTAAAAAGAAAATTTTTGTTGAATGAGAATTGTATGTTCTTGTTTAAACAAGCTTATTGTATTCCATCCCACAACCATAAATCAACATGAAATTAAGATGTCATCATCACCATCATGCCTTTTTACATCTCAACTCAACTCATCCCTTGAAATTCCTTCTCCTTTTTTTCCGCTGAAGACATGCTGACAAATTGTGTAATAAATGTAGCAAGTATTGTTCACATCCACCAAGAACATAAATCTCCATGAGGTTCAAAGAAGAAGGATGCATGTAACAAGAGCATAATGGAAAATTTTCTACTGGAAAAATGCGGAGTTTCCTTGATGCACCATCATATTTATTTTAAAGGAGACAAAAAAGCCATTATGAATGAAGCCCAAAACAAATACTTGGCTACCAGAAAAAAAAGAATTCTACAAGTTCATAAGGCTCGTATTTATTGGTTTTGCTCTTTTTTGAAAGTCATTTTTTGAAAAGCAATATTTCTTTATGATAGCCCGTTTTCTTCACTTAACTTCGGGGAAGTCGTTACCGCCTTAATCGCCCGATTCCGTGTTTTCCCTCTCGCTCAAACTCCAACCTTTGGAATTACAACTGCGACGACTTCATTTTTTTTCACATTGTATGCCTCCTTGATGCGTGTGCATCATAGCTCAAAAAACCAATACAGATGTTTATTATGTCCATTGAGGGTCAAAAAATTGAAGGGAAACAATCCATTGAGTCATAAAAATGCAGTAGCCTTCCCAGACACAGAAAAAAATTGCTTCGTGTGGTTAACGTTCCCACAAATATTTATGGCTGGACTTTTCTCTGTCTGAGAGAGCAAGAGCCTTGAGCTAAACAGGGGATATTATGGATAGACGAGCAAGTAGTAAGTATTATTTGCCCAAGCTGTCAGATTCCGTAAAACATGAACATGTTATCCTAATGTTTATTACCCAATATGTACAAAAGTATGTGCCCTGCTTTCTCTTATAATTTTTAAACTGCATTTACCCTGCTCTTTTGTGATATATCAGTACTAAACTGCTCGGAGCAAGGAGAGTGGAACAATGTAATATCTTCACTTAAAAAGATGATCTGTGAATCTGACCAGACAAATATTGTTTTAGTAGTGGCTCAAATCTGATTTTATTCCGTTGGAATGTGAAGCAAGCGAGGTGATGTTCATGGGGAGATGCGTGGAATTTCATTTATCATCATTTCTTCAGACACCAACATTGGCACAGACAGTTTTATACAATCGATGAGAGATTCCTTCAACAATATTGGCTTTATATTTAGTGTCAGATTTTACCCGTCTAATCCTGTAATCATTGACGTTATAATATGTGTACATCTATTTTTTTGTTAGAACAATTTATAATAAAGTGGTTAACGTTGTAAATCAATAAATCATCAAATATTTGAACTGAATCCATTTAGTAAAAACTGCTTCATTGTTACTGTAACTTCATTCTTTTTGCAAAGACCTTTTCATTGGCTGAGTAAGATTATAATCTCTGGTTGTGCTTCAAATAATAGAATAATTTGTCTGCATTAAATATGAAATTCATCCATTGCTAATTCATAAAAAGCGTTGCTCGTTCTCCTGCCTGGTTTGATGAATCGTCATGTCTTCATCCCCCTCGGTTAGACAGGCGTATGGCGCACGTCATCCGAAGAGTCATGTAAAAGTCAACAGTTAGGTACCTCATGATTATGATTACAATAAAAAATCAACGTGCAGCAAGCAAACCGTCATCGTGTCGGCTACACGGGCTCCAGCAATGCTCCAGACCCATAGAGCTTTGTATGCTTATGCTCACTACATGCCTATGCCCAATAAAAATCGTGTTTTTTAAGATAAAACAAGCAGCAAAAATCAAAAGAAAAATGATAATGAAAATAAAGTGAGAAAGTCAACATGTTTGGCTGGAGTGAACGCTGAAAGTGTGTTGAGGAGGATCTCTCTTGTCGACTAGACTCTTTCTCCTTCTCTGTTTGACTTTCTTGAAGACATACTGTACAATAACATTCATTGACCTGATTGACCTTCGTGAGGCAGGGATGAGCATTAAATACCAACTTTTTCTTCTAACTTCTAGCAGGTAAGCACGGGCCAGGTTGGAAATGATTATGCATGGTTCGTATATTATGTACACATTAACGATTCAATTAGTGTTCTTCCATGTATCCTTCTATATAAAAACTTACGTCTCGGCTATTTCTTGATACGATATGAATGTCACTAAAGTAAACAGATTTTTGATGAGTATGCATTTCATTCGACGCATCAGGTATTCCCCTTGTAAAATCAAATATGGTTCTGAGATATGTAACTTTACTTTTCGTCTCGACTTTTTGGAAAAGACAAGAGCGGGTGGATGGCCAGGCGCTTCATGTTAATTTTTATTGCTACATAGCCACAATTATAAAAGATAAAAGCAGAGCCACTGAAAGCGTGTTTTACGAGGCTTGTTTAATCTATCCTTCTCAAAAATTATTTCCATTTCATCGTAAGGTTTTAAAAGGCTAATGATGTTTTACCCTTTCTCCTTGCCAATCTCGAAATGGAAACAAAAATACAAACCGACGAACGGAAAACAGAGAATGTAAAGACCGGCTTTTTTGTTTCCTCACCAAATATGCTCAAGCATTTTCAGCTTGATAATAATAATGAAGGAATGAAGTCATAAAGATTAACTTGTGCTGCTAATTTATTGAACAATTGTAGCCCCTGACATGACAAGTGACTGAGACGAGAGACAACTCAATTCACTTTGGCTAGCCGTTTTCGGTAGGCAATGTACACTGTCTCTAATGTCATTAAATTTTATAGTTCATAAAAATTAGCGATACCTTTAGATGCGTTTTAATACTTGAAACGTTGTGCGCACCAAAAGTTGCACAAAATATATTTACTTACAGATGAGCAAATTGGTGTAATATTTCATGTCAAGCTTAACCTTCAATTCTTACATGATTTGCGCAGCATGACATTCTATAATCGCTATTGGAACATTGAATCTATCAACAGTAAGAAAGTACTATAACGGATGTCGAGGAGAAGTTACTTACTTCTGAGAAGTGACTGTGATTTGAATGGCGAAAAGTTCCTCAAAACCTACTTTATTTAAATCCATCATATATTATCCTAGATTTAGGATTGAGATATGAATCTAATGATTCATAGTTATGATGTGTCATACGAGTTGACAATCCCGACATTATTACTTTGATCAGGGAATACATGACAGTTGATTGTGGAGCTCATTTCAAAAGATCAAGATAGCATTATACTGATGACAAGTAACATTACACGAAGATTTCAGTTACAAATTGCCAAGGACCTCAAGCTAGTAACTCGGCGTGGTTCAGCCTAGCTTGAGCTGTTTGTTGTCGTGAGTCTGACCTTTATTGCCTATCATCGAATATTATACTTGCTATTTGCTTGAGGCTCCCTCAAGTTCCATAATGACAAGGACATGTAAGAACTTTTTCAATTTATATCGTAGCTTAGAAAAGGGCACGACAATAAATAGAAACGAAATTGGATACATTATTATTTTCAAGTCTTTTTGCGCAAAAAATGAAAAGGAGAATGCAGTGACAATGATAGTATTAAAATATCGTTTTGCACGATCGACCTTTTGAAAAGCACCAAATCCCAATGAGATCTCTGTACAAATAAAAAGTGTTTTAAGAAACCTGATACTGCAACGACAACCCCACGACGACGTCAATGGGTCAGACGTTCGTGATGAGATATGAGTTTTTGTATGAATATTTGTTGAGAGGGTGTGCGCAAATAATATTTTTACGAGTTTTTAATTTGATCTACCNCAATGATAGTATTAAAATATCGTTTTGCACGATCGACCTTTTGAAAAGCACCAAATCCCAATGAGATCTCTGTACAAATAAAAAGTGTTTTAAGAAACCTGATACTGCAACGACAACCCCACGACGACGTCAATGGGTCAGACGTTCGTGATGAGATATGAGTTTTTGTATGAATATTTGTTGAGAGGGTGTGCGCAAATAATATTTTTACGAGTTTTTAATTTGATCTACCAACAATAACACTTCAACCTTTTTTAGAATATTCATTACTGGATTTCATATGTGGCCCAACATGTATTATGACAATAATGGCTGCACACAGCTTTCTTTTCATGATGAAATTGCAATAAATTTCGTGAATTCTAGTTTAACTCATTCTGCTCGTGAGATGTAAAACTTTCTGAAATTGCATCATGCAAATTATGAGCAAAATTATTATGTATTCATGAAGAAAAAAAGTTATTGTTGCAAGTTTGTGAGTTGTGGATTTATTACCATTTAAAAAATATTGGAGGTATCGTAGACCAATTTCAGCACCTCTTTATCTGCGTGGGTGGATAAAAAACTTTGCTCCCTAATTTCACATTTTGCTGAAAGCTTGAGTGTCTACATCCTTTAAAAGTTATTTTATAGTCACGTTTCGATTATCTCTGAGAGAATAACTGCCCCATGAATTCTTTAAAAATGTTTTTTGATGATCATATATGCAAATTATTGTCTCGTATAAATAGATCATTCACGAGATGACTAACATGAAATGAGGACGAATATTATTAATTTCAGAATGACCAACTAGGTAAAAGGCAAATTATTTAGCACTTTTACAAAGAATTTAAATGATTTATAGCTCTTTGCATCCCACTCTCGGTCGATGCTCTGGCGCGTGTTTCGCAGACGTATGACAAGCTGCCTAGCGAAAATACTTATCTTAGAATGAAGAATCAGACTTATCAAAATTACAAGGGTTATGATCCTGTCGAGGAGACACCGACGCAAAAAAAAATGCGGATTTGCTGGAATCCCATAACTCTTAACGTTCCTTCCAGAAAATTCCTGCTTTTAGTATATCTGCTTCCTAATAAGATAAACTCATTTTGCCTTTTGTGCAACTATACACACATACACCTGCACCATATCTTTAACATGGACCTAATATAACTCGACTTGCAGTGCAGCTTGAACAAAATGCCTTTGATAAAAAGAAGTTGAACTACAAGCTTTCCTGTTAATTTTCCATTCACTGTGTGTAATTTGATAGAGAATTAAAAGAAACTTTTTTTTAGGTTTTTCCCTCCAGGATTTTTTCGCTAGTGAAGATCAACATTGATAACTGACCCGTGAAGGGGCACTTACAAAAAAGTTTTTCTGTGTGTCCTCTCTCTCCTAAGCACATCTTTAATTCATGGACATTAACCATGCCGCACAAAAAGATCTGTACATGTCCTGTTGGTTACATTAGTTTGAAGAGAATGTAATACACAGGACAGGTTTATAGACACGACAAACTTCAACTCCATATTGGATACTCATATATCCTAAAAGTGTGTACATTTTTTTAAAATCCATTTTTGAAAGATGAAAAACGCAGAAAATGATATGAGTTTCCGTCCAGTTGGATGGAAAAAGGTTTTCCAGTTTTCGTTTCATTCTTTTTTATGTGGCCCACCGTATGCATCAATGAAATCTCTCGTTTCTTTTTTCACTTCTTTTTGGTCAAATATATATAAAAATACGAACCGCACCAGCCAAAAGCCGCAATGCACACAGACACTCGGTCTGTCTGTTCAACCTACCTTGTTAAGTGAGAATAATATAGATGTGGAAGGGTCTTTGCGTCATCAAGAGAGAGAGAGAGAGAAAAGAACACTGGACTCCGATAATGTACCATCACTGCTTCCATTTCAACTTACTAACTCAGTCAGTCTTTCATTCCAAACAGGTTGAGGAGTGGTAGAAGAGCAGGATGCAGGTGACTTGGAAAAAAAGTTTTCAATCTCTGGGGAATAGAAAAGTGCCTAAATAATCCTAAAGTTTGTTCATGTAATTTTCGGTTTCTAAACACATCTCAAGGACCCCTCACCTTCCTTTACCTCTCGTGTCCAGTCCAGTCCAGCTACAGATCTATCTATCTACCTTCCTAAAATCTTATACAGGGTCCAGTTATTTAATGTGTGACTTTATTATGAACTACAGATTGGCTTTCGGTTTGAACGGTGTGTTCTGTGAATGATCAAATGAAGGTACCGGTACCACCACCAAATCTGAAGTGACAGGTCATTAAATGTAGGACGGTGGCGGACCGCCCTGTAAAAGCTTTCCAAAGTTACACATTATACCCTGGGACGCTTGGATGGATAGGAAGAGAAGAGGATCTAAAAATAAGATTGAAGTGTCGTTTTCCCATTTTTTTACCTATTCCAACTCGCTTATTTTCTTATTTTTTTTTGTGACGGGAAGTTTAATCGAAACAAATGTTAGAACCGAGTTGATATGATTCAGGTGTTATATTACTTCCAATATAATATATTATTCTTTTCTCGCACAAAGAAACATGCCGCCTGCTTTGGAGATAAGAAAGTATCAGTTTCTTTGCTCTTTAGTTTGGCTTTCATGCAGCTTTATTGTATTTATGTAATATCACGCTATAACGTATTTAAAGCCTTTTCTGAGTCTTTTGCATTGCATTATTTTGAAGTGAAAAATTTCACATTGAAAATGCATGTACTTTTCAGACGCTCACGAAGTGGAAGATTTTCGAGTAAAAAATTCTGAAAGACAGTGTTTGGGAACCACCCAAAAAGATTGGTTATTTTTATTCCATAAAAATGCAATAAAAATTGAGTTTCTGCTTTTGGAAGATGACGTTTCTCAAGCTTCTTGAATTTTTTATCAGCCGCCTGATTCAGATTCTTCCAATAAAAAATTATGCATTTTGGATGCATGACTTCTCATAATTAGAAATGACTTTTCCCATTCCATAAAAAGATGGGTAAACATAATTTTGACGTGGAAAGAAGCAGGAGCAGCAGCATTAGCGGAGAAGAGAAAATGCAATCTAAAATTTATGAAATATCCCTTTTCAGTTTAGTTTAGGTTCATAATAATCAAAACGACGAAAAATGGGCTTTATCATCGTTTGTGGTTGCACCATCGACCACTACTAGCACAGCGTTCGGGTGTGAGTATGAGTTCATGTGTATCCTCATATTATTCAGATTTGGAATTCTCACCTATTAAGGTAAACGAAGCATTTGAAATGCCATTTGTCACAACGGGGTTCAAACATTTGGAATATAATTTCCTGTCACAAATGTTTGTATCCTCATATTATCAGATTTGGAATTCTCACCTATTAAGGTAAACGAAGCATTTGAAATGCCATTTGTCACAACGGGGTTCAAACATTTGGAATATAATTTCCTGTCACAAAAATTCAAAAGGAGAAATATGTAACGGAATTTCTATATCTGCAGTTGCAGAGTAGAGTCAGGATTCATCTTTCAGAAAGCGATGCACACAAGCAGTAAAAAGAGACTCTATTATTTCCATATTTTATTTTTTTGATAAGCGTGAATAAAGCTCGTGAAAAGTGAGCCGAACTGCAATACCTCGAGCCAACCGGCATGGAAATGGAAGCTATTGCCATTATTATTACGGTGTCAGAGGAATGTCATATTTTCATATTTCTCCTCCTTCTCATATGGTCTGGCTTTTGTAACCGAAGCAAGGCAAAGTTTCTTTTTGAAAAAAAATATTTACATAGCGCCCTAAAATTAGTGTGGATTCTACCGAATATTCGCCCTTTGGTTGACATTTAAGGCTTTTCTCGAGGTTACACGCAAAAAGCATACAATTTCCTGCATTAATTTTTTTTTTGCATGTGGTAAAAAGGGAACGGGAATGAGAAAGTAATCAGCTTAAGTTGGAATGAGAAAAATATTTTTTCATCAGATTGCGTAACTCAGAAAAGGTGAAAATGTGAATTGACTATGACAAATAAAATCCTTTTTATTTCAGTTGAATTACAAAAAATTGACTAGACACACGAGTACATGCTTCGTTGTTTGGGTCTACCGAATATTCGCCCTTTGGTTGACATTTAAGGCTTTTCTCGAGGTTACACGCAAAAAGCATACAATTTCCTGCATTAATTTTTTTTTGCATGCGGTAAAAAGGGAACGGGAATGAGAAAGTAATCAGCTTAAGTTGGAATGAGAAAAATACTTTTTCATCAGATTGCGTAAGTCAGAAAAGGTGGAAATGTGAATTGACTATGACAAATAAAATCCTTTTTATTTCAGTTGAATTACAAAAAATTGACTAGACACACGAGTACATGCTTCGTTGTTTGGGCTAGAAAACTCGAAGGTTGTTTGGTAAACATTACAAAATTGAGAACAGTAACAGAACACACACAAGGAAAGTTCCAAGGGCCTTTGGAATTTTTTATTAAATGTGGTATGCCAATGTTAAATCAAGATTTTACGCGTTTTCCTCATCCCCCAAGTGGAGTTAAGCACGTGAATGAATACGAAGCCTTTTAAAGATCAAGACCCTCAACAGTGACACCTTACTGTCAAAGCTTAAAGCGTATTTTAGATATGATATACTTTTTATTATTCAAACTTTTGTGGTATTTTCTTCAAAAAACATTTGATACGATGTCATCCATTTGTATTCTACCTTGGTCTTCATACTTCATACACGAACATGTATCATCCTTGTGATCACAATAACCATATCTAACTGGCATTTTGATTGGCATGAGATTGCTTCTAAGAGGAAAAACATTGTAAATATTTCATGAAAAAGGCCACAAGAGACCTTTCATTAACGCGAAAATACGCATTTCAATAAGAGTTCAACTTGCGTCATGTCATGTTTCTGTCATATTCTCTAACGCCAGAGCAAGTCGCTCAAGCAAAAGCGTCCATGATCTTATTCGACATTCTCTTTTAATGTTCACGAGCGTGGAAAATATGATACGGGATATTTTGAACCTTTCTGTTTGCTGCGCCTAAACAACTAAACTTACTTACTTGCTCCAAGGAATGAAATGAAGGTTGAGGCTTGATTTTAAAAATGCATTACATGACGAGCTACATTATGTTAATGATAAATTTAAAATAAATGTCATTCACAAGCGTATCTCTGGATGATCTCTGCAAGAAATAATAGAACATGAAGAAAATTATGACTCTCGTGATTCTCTAAATTTGGCAAAATGTATTCCCATAAATCTTTGTATTTGTAGATTCTATTGTTTTATGAAATAAGTTACGGCTGTTTTGTCCTC
Organism: Seira musarum; assembly: GCA_027743895.1. Lineage (NCBI taxonomy): Eukaryota > Metazoa > Arthropoda > Collembola > Entomobryomorpha > Entomobryidae > Seira > Seira musarum. The sequence continues at coordinate 8,114 of JAHZMX010001881.1, read as the reverse complement.
CATCATCATTCAGTCTTCCGCAGTGCATATGTACACGGTGGTGTGGTTTGGTCATTCAATTGATGCGTGGGAAGAGTTAGGACTACGAGCAATACAATGTTCCTACAAATGTAACGAAAATCCAAGAATAGAGACACTCATCAACTATTCATACTTTTCTCTAAAAAAATTTAAAGTCGAGAGTAGGTTCATTTTTGTGTTTGACTTTCTGTGACGTGCGTTCAAGCATAATTTTTTGTGTGGGCACTTTGACAATCAGGTAAAATACAATTACGTTTATGCAAATAAGATCATTAAAACATTGCTCAGGTGAATAAACTGATAGATGCGGTGAGCATGCAGGGCAAAGACAAAATTGAGGAATTTTACTTTAAAATCTGTGGAGAGCTGATTTAAGAATAGATTTCTAAACCAGCTTAGGTACATTACATTACGTTTTTTTCTCGTGGAAACCTTTGGATTCATATTTTTAGATGTTCTGAATTCCGGCATAGCTTTTGTGGCACCTTTCCAGTAGGTTCTTTCAAAGTCAAACAACATTTTTTTTCAAATAAAAGAGAAACTACTCAAAGAATTCCTTCACCTTCATACTTAAGTGCCACTCTTAATAACAATCCACTTCTTGAGAAGAATACCATTTCGGGTTGATGTAAAATCAAGATGCTGATGGGGATGAGGTAGGTGATGATGCGATGGTAATCCACTGATTCGATAAGAATGACAGCTTATTAGATCACACACCCTTTCTCCTTATTCATTACAGAGTGTCACAAGACAAAAACAAATCCTTGTAATTCTGATCTATCAAGTGAGGTGTGATAATGAATTCAAAACATTACATGAAAAACACATTGATAGCTACTGTTTTTGATATCGAGATAAGGATCAGTTCGTGGTAGAATGAAGAAATGGAATTCCTAAATCCCAATGAATTCAAAAACAACAAAAAACTGGAATCCGGTAGATGTTATCATATCATTGTCACTTGGATTTTCCTGGCCTGTCTGGTGATATTGTTCAAAATGATTTGAGATTAAAATTTACTGTGGCATTGAAGCTGAAGTACCAAAAGCGTGATACAGTTTCAACAGCCAAAAAATCCCATTAGTTAATTAAGTTTTTCTTTATCGGAATTTGTAGCCATTTTTATTTTATGTTAAATGAAATATGCTTTGCAATTATAATTCATGAAAAAAGAGTGCTTCCATCCTTTCCAAATGTAATAATAAAAATTCATTGTAGTTACATTGACTCGTGGCATGGGTTGACTTTGTTTCTGGCTTCTTTGTACTTTACCGTTCACCTCCTCCGATCACCGTGCGTTCTTACCACCACGAGTTCGTGTGGTGGTCAAAAGGAAATTTAAAACCATAAGTCCATACAAGGGAAAGAAACAATATTTGCTTGAGCTCACACACAGAACAAGAAAGCAGCCAAAGGATGTCAACCAAACCGCAGGGTATCGTACGTAATATAGACCGTCCTGAAAGTTTATGATTTGCCGTTGTAAAGGAAAGTTAACCTTTTGTGCAATATAATGATATTAAAAGTTGAAGTGAGTACCAGTGCCATGTATTTTACGACATTTGGTTTCATATTTTAGACTTATCCTTCCTAAATAAAAAATATCCTGCAAGTTAAAGCTATTCTATGACAATTAGAGTCACTGGTCGTCATATGTCATATTTTATGGAGGTAGTGTAGGCGGCTCAATTTATTAGCATTATTGTCCACCGTTGGCAGATTAATATGCTTGAACTTCTGTTGTTATTTCGTGAGTTGTAAATGTCTCACTGTTTGCTTCTTGAATATCTTGACTTCATATCGCTACTTTTGTTACTTTTGCTTGGCCAATCGAGAGCTGTACATATATTTACTAGCAGGTAAGCAGAAAAATGACAACTCCTTCAAGCTGCACTTTCACAATTTTTTATGATTCCGACGTTAAAGAGAATAGTTAAATTCCCACAAGAATTTTTTATAGAATGAAAATAAGTCAATTTTTACGAGTAAATAACATGCGTAATTTAATCAAGATTTGTGGAGAATTTGAAGACAAGAGGGACGATGAAACGAGTACAACATAACAACTGACGCAACAAATAAAACGGCTTTAAGATACAAATTAGTGTAATCACAATCATCGTAGTAATAATGACTTTTGCTGTTCCACCAAACACTTTTGTAAATGGAGGTTGTCAGATTCCAAATGATTAAGTTATTTCACATGGCCCCATCATTATTTGCCATATCCGTAACCTATTTTGAGCAAGTGGAATGTTAGGAGTTGATAAGAGTTTAAAAATTTTGAAATGGTGAAACACCAAAAGTTTAGTGTAGTTATTTCAACTTACCCATTTTGCTTCCAACCTTTTGTTGAAAAAATAAGCAATTTGATTAATTCATTATAATTTAGGTGAATAAAATTAATAAGTTAAACAAAATTTCTCCCCACAAACTTTCGACATAACCCTCACTTGAGGTATGTATTGTGAATGAACTAATAAATAAAGTAAAATTACCCATCCGCAGAAGTAGACCTAGAATTAAAGATTAAAAATAATTTGAATTAAAGTCAACGTGAAAAAACATAAAAATAAGAAATTTAGATTCTTACAGGTCCACGAGCGCCACCACCGGCTCCAGGTCCTAATAAATTGAAAAAAATCAGTTTCACATTTATAATTCACTAGCACAATTAAATTACACTTATTTCAATTATCCTATGCGTGTCACAGACCGTGATCGTAGTGCCCGTGGCCATGATGACCTCTCTTCACTCTGTTAGCTTCTCCAGAATCTCCAGCGGAAGCTGAGAAAATTTGAGCAAGAAGCCCAAGAACCAAAATGAGAAGCTGAAATTTTAAAGATTAAACCCCGTCATTTTTTTATCCGAAGTTCTTCACTTTAAATACTTTTTCTTTTGCGGTGGAAATATCCTTACCAATTTAGCGTTCATGTTGATTTAAAATAGTTTTGTTTTGTTCCTTGATTGTTGAACTGTGTATTTGTGGAAGATCAGGAATTGAATGATGTTTAAAAAAAATTTCGTCACTTTTATATGCGGACTTTTTACTGTTAAAACAAATACATCACCAGGAAGATGGGATGATAATGCATCGCAGTAGAGGCAATTAAACAATTGTAATAGGTAACATTAGAACAAATCTTAGTAATGGCACATGTTGCACAGTTAGCATGGTCCTATCCTAATCCTGATCCAATGAATTGAATCCGATAATGAAACATTCATTCAAACATTTGTAACTCTGCATTGACGGGCTTGAAACAACATAAGTCACAGAAATCGCCATTCTATTGTTCAAATTCGCATCGCTGCAATGCAAAAATTTCCCTTTTTTCGAAAAAATTCTTTGATGTCAGGTTAAAACTATTTGATTCATTCATTCTTTCAATAGTCATCAATGCATCAAGTTATAAAATCCCGCGATTTCCATTTCATTGTTGTACATTGAAAAGATTTTCTGAAATCAAAAGTCAACATTAGGCATAACGCAGTGCTTAAAATACATAACAAAGTTAAGCAATTTCAGTGTTTTGATAAATGACTGCTATTTTCTCAATTTAAGAGGGAATGTAATTAAAGATAACAAATTAGAGCGAAAAAGGAGAATTTTACTGCTGTGACTTGAATTAGAACCTGTAAAACAAGGGGAATTATTACCTCTGTTTCCTTCACATAACTTCTATCAAACTCAAGCGTTTTAATGACCGTGAAGCACGCACATCAAGTTCGCCCTCTCTTACTCGTTGTCTTCTCTTCTTTCACAAAGGATGAGAAAATGTAACAAAATGAGAGAAAACAATGAAAACCTTTAAGCTTCCTTTCAAAAGGCTCAAACGTTTCGCTGTACTCCCTAGAGAGAGGAGATCATTTTACTTTTTAAAAAAACACAGAAATTGGTTAGAATAGCTTTTGTTCTCTAGGTAGGGATATCATGTTTCTGCTCTTGTAGTTTAGTTTGTAAATTAGTGCGAAATTAGTACTATTCTGTGAGATGGTATTGCTGAACTAACTGCGGGGTTCTCAGAAGAACAAAGAGAACATATGGCATACTCTAATATGCTTTTTTTGCAACTTTTGTGATCAGAAAAGCGGAACCGTTTCACACTTTCGTTTTCATTACACTGAAAAACATTCCTTTTTGGACTACAAACTACGGTATAAGGCTAATTACTAATTTCATAGGACAAAACAAAATTGAATATTGGGGTTTTACACTAACGTTAGTATTACCTTGAACAATTCATCGTAACGGATACAAATGAAAGTTTCGGAAATTACCAGTTCGCAAAATTTGTTTGAGCTTCTCAACATATTTAAAATAAAATGAAACGATAGCTGTCAAGATAATTTACTCATAGTTTTTCGTTTTATACTACTGGCAGGAGGAAGAAGATGGCGATGTAAGTTGATCACGGAGAAGCTGCAGTCCGAGATCCACGGTCATTTCTGCATGGTTAGAATAATAAATCAAACAGGTAGCTCAAAAGTTGATAAATATCATCATCATGATTCTACGTCGTCTCCAATCTATCATGAATCGGCTTGCGATAATAATAATTTTTCATAGATTGAACGAGCCTTCAATAAAAAAAAACATTATTCGTCCAGTCATCCATTAAGCTCATGAAAGAAATCTCGGCTCTTAGATGGTGGTCGTTTTCTCACTATTTATTCTCACTTTACTTCGTTTGATTCCATTAATTCTATTAAAAACGTTTTGACCATCAAGCTTTGAGCAGACATGACACAATGCTACCTTTATAAGATGTAAAAACGTTCCATGAGACAGGGGGCATAATTTTTTTGCCTTAGCTCTTTGAAATGAAATGTTTGCTCAGATGAAATCGAAATCCAACTGACGCCTTCAAGACAATTATTATTCATGAAGGGATTCCTGATTCGATGAATGAAAATTAATATGCTTTAACTGAACAGTGAATAGTTGTCCATCAATTTCCAATATGGTCTCGGACATATCAAATGCATGATTTCATGGAGTGTCTGCATCACAGTTGAAATCTATCTTATCTCGTCACTAGTTGCTGTCACGAATACCTAAATGATGACTTTTATAAGATTGAATCCTTGTTCAAACGTAATATTTAAACTTTTTAAAGGTCCAACACAAAAGTATCGAAATAGACAGTAGTTATTGCAGATGCCTGAAATAACTAAGGAGGACTGTCAACTTAGCGCCTCTATGTCGTGACTAGGTTATAATGTGTCAATTATTTTCGTACTAAAACATAAAATGCTTTCTATTAGAATGATGTCATCCCTCTTAAACTTTAAAAATATAAGTTTTGGTAATTAAACGCAGGCTTTTAAACACATTAACTTCTGCAGTCTAAAAATCTTCTCTCAAAATTTTCTTTAATGCAAAATATTTTGGGCAGTGTTAGATGAGAATTTAAAATTAAAAGTTGCATTTGCAAATAATTATAATGAAGATAAATTGCTGTATGGGAGCAACGATTTACACACCCGCTGACTACGTGCCTGTGTTCAAGACATGAGATGAATTTCTCCCAAACAATTCTCCTCGCTATTATGACTTTTATAAGATTGAATCCTTGTTCAAACGTAATATTTAAACTTTTTAAAGGTCCAACACAAAAGTATCGAAATAGACAGTAGTTATTGCAGATGCATGAAATAACTAAGGAGGGCTGTCAACTTAGCGCCACTATGTCGTGACTAGATTATAATGTGTCAATTATTTTCGTACTAAAACATAAAATGCTTTCTATTAGAATGATGTCATCTCTCTAAAACTTTATGAATATAAGTTTTGGTAATTAAACGCAGACCTTTAAACACATTAACTCCTGCAGTCTAAAAATCTCCTTTCAAAATTTTCTTTAATGCGAAATATTTTGGGCAGTGTTGGATGAGAATTTAAAATTAAAAGTTGCATTTGCAAATAATTATAATGATGATAAATTGCTGTATGGGAGCAACGATTTACACACCCGCTGACTACGTGCCTGTGTTCAAGACATGAGATGAATTTCTCCCAAACAATTCTCCTCGCTATTATCGCTCCTGGAATGGATAATGTTCTGAAAATTCCCATCAAATATTGATAAAGACACCTTGTGGCGTGCTTTTGCTCATGCAATTTATTACAATCTCGACTCGATGTTGCATAATGATTCTTATATGCATTTTTCTTGTTGTTTTGCTCAGCTATCATTTTCCATATTAAATGTTATTGAAGAGTAGCAAAGCAGTAGAGTACAGGTGCAGTAGCATAATAATAAGGGCTCCTCTGAAGCCAAACCGATATCCAGAAGCTCAGTCGTGTAGATCATTTATTCGTGACTTACAGATTGGATTGTATCATTTTTCATCACTATTTATTACCTTCCTTTCTCTTCTACGAAATTGTATGTAATTTTCCTTCCGAAAGCTGAGACTACTGAGGAGAGTGGGAAGCATTTTCAAAATTTAAACAAGCTTTGATCTATGCATAACCAAATGAAATTGTTGGCTGATATGTGTATTGTAAAAAAAGTAAACTATAATTTTGAGAACTAAAGTAGTAAGGCACATATTATGAATAGGATAAACTACATGGGTAATTGCATAAACTAGCAGCTCAGCTACTGATGTTGCTCGTCTCTTCTCAACTTAATGTTTCTTATGGGAAAGGAGCAACTCCTGTCAGACAAAGATAATAGCCAATTCTCCGGTTAACAAGGCTCATTTCTCACGTATCATATTATCATCATGATGATCATCAGTCAGCAAAAAAAGAGAAGATTCTCATCTTCTATCATTCATTTAATATTACTGAAGGCTTGCTTGAGTTTGGTCTTTCTTCAAGCACCAGCACACCAAAAACTGCCTTTCTCTTGCAGGCATCACGTCGTAGATTTATGATTTCTGTGATCAAAAAAGTGCAACAAAGATCAATAATTCCAGAAGAAATAAAGTGTTATTTCTTCGTCCGAGAAAATAAATGCTTGGTATAACATAACCTCACGTTTTTTTGAATAACCTACTTTGTATCTCAAAGTGAAATTGCTATTTCAGCCCTTTTTGACGATGCGATAGCAAATCTATTCTGTAAGTCATCAATCTTACTCTAAGAATTTCCTGTATATATAACACCGACAAATCTAGACTTTCATCTAATTTTTAGAAGCAACTTTGCATATTTATTCGCTTATCCAATCCACAAAACAAGACTAATGGGCTGACTGAGTTCATTTTGTTTAAAGATGAAGCTGCCTACACGCGTGCTATTCATTATGCTTACTCGTATCACATTCGAGCCTGGAGTCTTGAATGAATGAGAATGACAATATAAAACTCGGGCATCACGTCCTCCTTCTTAACTAATTGCACGCGCATACAAGGAGGCATTGTAACGCAAATGAGACGTAATCAGAACAGGCCAGGCCACCGCACACTCGTACAAAAGCAAATGAGTACGTCATATCATCACAGCTTGAAGACAATCATGACAAAGGAAGCCGGCATGTCATCTCATCATCATCTTCTTCAACATCATCTCATCATATTGTACCAAGAAGAATACTACTGCTATTGCTATATGGGTTTTAGTAATAGAGGCAATCTAGGACTCATCATCATTATCATCGTGGATTTTTTTCTTACGATTAGTTCAATGAATCTTCAACCTGTTCCATTGTTCTGCGTGTGGCAGCACAAAAGAAATACTTTTTTTGGTTGAATGAACAGCTACTTTTTTCATCGTGATGAACTTGAAGCACATTCAAACGAGCTGCTTTTTTAAAAATCAAGATCATCGAGGGAGTTTATCGTGTGGCCTGGTCTGGCCAATGATCATCATAAGAAATTATCCTGGTGAGAAGTTCATTAGTTTTCCTCGACAAAATAGGGAGACTACTACAATGATGGACAAAATGAACTCACATTCAGTTGGAGCTCATCAAAATTAGCGCATCTTGAAAGTACAGACAATGGGAATGTCTTAGATTTGAATAAAGCCATCATAAAAATTAAGCTTTGGGGCACGACCCTTCTTTATTAAGTTAACACTCTAGCCAAATTCTAACTAATTATTCTCATTTTTGCTCTCACGAGTAATTCTGAC
>JAHZMX010001880.1:0-10481 GCA_027743895.1 Seira musarum | reverse complement strand
AAACGTACTAATTTGAAAAACAAGCTAGACAAGACAAGAACCAATTCTGATTTTAGAACGAAGGTATGAAATGACCTTCATGCTTCATTAGCACCTGATCCTGTTGGAATAATTTTTTTATGATTCCATTACAGATTGTGATTGTACTATATTTACTATTGCAAAAAAAATGGATGGGCTGGATTTATTATGTTTTGTGATAGAGAACAAAATCATTTGAATGAAATCCGATGCATTCCATTCAGTTACATTTTTTTAAAGAAAAGACGTATGGCGAACCCCACTAACTTTTATCTGTGATTTGTGAAATAGCTTTGACCAGAAAGATTTTCTTGGACGTCGTTACGCTTCTTGTACAAACAAGAACAAAAGTTGTTTCATTTTAAGTTGAGGTATGAGGAAGGATATAGAATTGACATGAAATGAAACTGAAATAGCAAGCCACGCAAATAATACAAAATTCTACAATTTTCGAATTGAGTGCGACTTGAAATGAAATTAAATGATTTTTTCCTCTAAACTCAAAACACAAAAAACTACTCCTTATTTATCCATCATCATCATCACATCACCTGCGCCATAAAGACAAAAAAATATGTGGAAAATCGAAACGGCGACCTCACGTAATACAATACAACCGAGAATAGTACAAATACAGTACAGCGTACATCGTTCAGTCATATTTTTTCCTTCCTCATACCGTCAAAATTATATGATATTTCTAATCCCATCCTATCATGTCGCATTCCTTTGCTAACATTAACATTGAACTCAATTATGTCATGAGGGGAAAAAAATAATATGAATCCGTGTTTGTATTGCATACAAAAGAAATCCCTACTTTTACTTTTTAAAGCTTGTTTTAAAACTCGACTTTGAGTTTGAGAATGACGACATCACCGTAATAGTAATTATCATTATCATTCATACATACCTTTCATGACTACTTATGACATTCGAGTAACTTCATGAACATTCTGAAATATGAAGAAGGTTAGGTTTTTTTTGCGTCAATCGCAATCAAGTCTTAATATTATTGGACGGGTGCGAAGTGAGAAATAAAAGACATTCAATTTTTTTTATGAATTCGTACTGTGTCGCGTGGGTGGATAATGTCCTGGACTGGATGAAATGCATCATGTTTCGACTGACGACTAAATAAGTTTTACAGGAAAAAATATGCCAGAGCAATTATCATAAACAGCAAAAAAACATGTTGATTTTTCATGGTTCACTTTGCCTTTACCTTGGCATTGCAATTGCATATTCGCACTATAGCACTGGTTGTGGTGCTATGTCAATTCTGATCTCATTCTTTTCAATATGTAAAGGTCAAAAAAGAAATTAAGACGTAGATTCAATTAAAATGGCAATGATAATTAAGCCATTAAAACAGCTACAGATCCGTGGCTGGCAATGGCAATTGACAAGGATGAAAATAGAAGAAGATAGCCTTACGCGCACGTTGATCATTGAATTTGCTTTAACGATGTGCAAAAAATTATTTGTAAGTAAAAAGTCGATTTAGAAATTACATAAATCTGACTAAAGCCATATCCTTGGTCAGAGTTTTACGACCTTTCGAAGTGACTAGGTACTATTTTAAAGAAAAGTTTTTAAAATATTTGACCTTTCCCTAAGCCAAGACTTGAGGAAAATTCAATGGAAAGTTATTCAGTGTCAATAAGACTGATAACATGTCGTTATGTCAGATTTAGCCAGATTTGACTTCGGAGAAACTGCAGATCTTTTAAAGTTCCAATGAACTTCATCAAAATGGATCACGTCAAACAAAGATTTACAATTTTTCGTTCGTAATGTCGTTCTTACTAACTTGAACGCTGAACATTAAGGGACGATTAATCCTATTACCAAGTAGTCTAGTCTGGAAAATGAATGTTGACGTCATAGTCATGTCTCCATCGAAAAAATATAAAAATAAATTTGACGATAATGGTATTTCTAATACTTACCAAGAAATTTGGATTTGTTTTTTTATTTGTCCTTCTTATTATTTTTGTCACTCTTTATTTTCATGTATCACTTGTCACTGTCACTTACAAAGAAAACTTTTCCAGAAATAAAATTTTCTCTGACGCAATTGATCAAATATCACTCACAATCACAATACAATTATAACTACCAAAACTTAAGAAAGTAGCTTCACAGGCTAAATTGAAACAATTGGATTTCCTATGAAAACACTTTCACTTGAATCTGATCTTAATAAATTAATTGAATTATCGCAAAACAAAATTTTTCTTATTGCCAATTTTTTTTCACAGACAAGCTATTTTTTTTAAAACTCGAAGCCCATGCAAGGATTTAGGAAAATATCAGATTCTTAAAAAAATACCGACGCACTTTCACTAAAATTCTGATCCCGTGTAAAATCCCTTCAAGGATGTAATGTAACCGTTAAGTTTTCACTGCACTTCTAAAAATTTTCCATCACTTTTTAGAATTTGAAAGAAAATGTGATTCTGTTTCCGTTTGAATTGATGGTGATTAATGAAATTTTTTTATTTGATTTTTGAATGACCAAAAAGAAGATGAGATGATGATGATTATTGAACGGGGAAACACAAGAGACTGGTGTACCTAACGACCTAACATCGTTTACTCATGAGGAAAAAGTTGAAACTAAATGGGGAGCAGTTTTTTGGCAGTCAAAATTTTTCTTATTGCCAATTTTTTTTCACAGACAAGCTATTTTTTTTAAAACTCGAAGCCCATGCAAGGATTTAGGAAAATATCAGATTCTTTAAAAAAATACCTACGCACTTTCACTAAAATTCTGATTCCGTGTAAAATGTAATTCCCTTCAAGGATGTAATGTAACCGTCAAGTTTTCACTGCACTTCTAAAAATTTTTTCATCACTTTTTAGAATTTGAAAGAAAATGTGCTTGGATTTCCGTTTGAATTGAAGTGATTAATGAAATTTTTTTATTTGATTTTTGAATGACCAAAAAGAAGATGAGATGATGATGATTGTTGAACGGGTAAACACAAGAGACTGGTGTACCTAACGACCTAACATCGTTTACTCATGAGGAAAAAGTTGAAACTAAATGGGGAGCAGTTTTTTGGCAGTTAATTTAGTTTAGGACAGAATAGCCAAAGCTAAGCTAAGCCAAGCCACCATGATCGAATGGAAACTGATGATATGATGGTTATAGTTATGTTATGTTATGATTGTGATTGTGAGAGGACCACAGGTTAGCATTTTAGGTTTAGCTTCTCGAAAAAAAATACACTAATTCCCATTTTGTCAGTTTGGATCTATCCATCTGATTGTGAGAAGTCAAGTAGTGATTCATAGATACATAATAGGAAAGTAGTCGTTATAAAAATTATCATATTATAATATGGACAGTGTTTGAGGAAAAAAAATGTTAAGAAGTTTGAAGGTAAGTCCTTCATGTGGACCGAAGCTAAATCAATCGGACTAGACCAATGACCAGATTGTTATGTTTTGTGGGGGAGATTCCAAATGCAAAAACTTATTTAATCGTTAATTGTTCGGTAGTCTCCCACAAATGTGATGAAAAGTGTTGGCCAGTCTTTCAAGTAGCCGACTTCATGCGCCATGATTGTTGTTTAATTTTAGACGAATTTCTTGAAATGTTGCAGTTGCTGTAGTCATCATTTCCTTTCAAGTCGATATTTAATTACTCGTCCATGATGCGGAGTTTCAAGGTAAATTGTAAAAAAAAATCACTATATTCTCCACGCAACTCTATTAACTATGCACCAAGAGGACTTACCTTGTTCAAAAGTAAATGATAATGATGATGAAGCCAAAAAGAATCCAATCTACTCAACTATTTTTAAAAGTCCACTATAGAACACACAGTATTCAATTGAAAGATGAAGTGTGGGCCAAAATCCTTTACACACGAGACACACAAGAATGGAGTTTGACTATTTTGTTTCGTTGATTACGTCGTCGTCATCATCGCATCGGTCGGTCGGTATTTGTTGTACTTATTAAGTCAGGGTAACCTTTGCAAAAGCCTACGTTCCTTTTACCTTGCCAATTCCATAAAAGGGCAAACCAGACAGGATCATGCTCGCACAAAACACAACACAACACATGCATGGGGCATTCGCAATCTTGCGATTGTGATTTCCATTTTGCAAAATGATTTACACAGATTATTCCTCTCTTGAGACGAACCACATCCCCAACATTGTCGTCGTCATTATCATCCCCAACAGCATTATCATCCCATACGAGAAAATACACACAAGTTATGTATAAATATTCTCTTTGGCTAGAGGCGCAGGTTCATGTGATTTTTTTGCTAAATTGCGAATTTCCTTTTTGAATTAATAAAATTTCCACGAGGGGAAATTTATAAATACGTAAGTACGTGCACAGCTTCATCGATATCTCATATTGTCTGCAATTGCAAATGTATTTTGATAGGATTCCGTTCTGGGTGCCATCACACTTTTTGTGGGTCATTCAAGTAGAATACATATAACGGATTTTGTGGGCGCCCATGGAAGTTGGAATAGATTTAAACTACTTTAACAAATGCTTAGTCAATTTTGGAGATCTTTTTGTAATCATAATCCGTTATTACTGAGTCGAAATAGAATGAAAGTTCTTTTCCCCATCAAACTGCCTCATTGTAATCCCTGCGTTGGTTCAATGAGTGCGAGGAAATCGATATATTCGCCCACCCTGACCGACCATTGAATCGCATCTTTTATTGAAATTAGCTACCTATATCCGTTTTACAAAATTGCGAATTGCGAGTTCAATTGCTTACTGATGATAATGATGACGCATGACTGTCTGCTTGCTGACCTGACGAAAGAAAGGTTTTCGATTTCAAAATAGAATTTTTTAAAATAGTCTTACCAAGTTTAGAAAAAGAACCAGTAGTTCTTCTCTCATTTATATTCCATCAACATCAACATCAACCCGTATCATTATAAAGCGATAGTGATCTCAAATCATATCATTTTGCCATTAGGGCATAAAACCATCATTTCCATCTACATTCTTTACTTACAAAACTTGTCGACTTTGCACAAGCAATAACTGTGGCTCTTTTAAAACTACGGATGTAGTCGTAAAGTTCCGTTCCCACACACGAATATACATCTGATGTCTGATGAGACTAAGACAAAACTTAACGGATTTAAGCAGCAGAGTCAATGATTGATCTTGTCCTGAGGATTGACTGCGATAGTCGTAGTGGTGATCGCATACAAAAGGTTTTTAGCACCATTTAATTGTTGGATCATGTCAGGGAATAAGGATACACACACTCAAAATACCCGACTCAATGAGACATTTAGGTCCATTAAAACACGACACTATAACAAGCTTACTTATTATTTGACCCTTAATTTCGTTCAGGTAAAGATCTATCTTTGTGCACACATCGACGTGATCCTGGATACGGCTGGAACATGGAAGCATCCGCCTCTGTGGAAGGCATATAGAATTGGGTTACTAATCAAATAAGAATTCCACATTTTCTTCGGTGCAAGAATGAAGTCGGGAATATTTTCAATTGTTTCTTGCATGGTTGTGGTTGAACTCTGAGTTAGGGAACCGTGTCACGTCACTAGCTTTGCCGTCGTCCTCAGATTGTTAGTCCTTCTTTGCCAGTCTATCAAGAATATGCTCCTCCTCCAGACTTGCTGGGATTTTCTTACGAGGGGTTTTGGCTAGAGTTCGCTACCATTTGCAAAGTTTCGAGACCACGCATCTTTCTATCTAATCTACTTCATTTCAAGTCGTCCCTCCGTCAAACCAACCCCAAAGAGATCAAACAGTTTGATGGTCGATATCTTTAACTCCGATGCACTGTTCAATTGTATCTGAGCGTTCGTCTCTTGGCCTTAAAAGCATCTTCAAATTATTAGACGCTACGACATCACTAAATACCCACTTCACTTTCAATCTCTTGAGCAGTTTCCTTGCTCGTTTCGTCAACGAACGCTGTAGAAAGTGTCAAGATTCTTCCAAATCGTCTGGAAGTTCCTGTGACATCCTCATGATGGTCAGCTGATGTAACCGTTGGAACATTGAGAGGAAGCAGCACTTTTCATGGATAAGCGGATTCTGCGCTTCGTTTCTTTATCATCGTCGTTGTCTCCTTTCTGAAACAGAATTCACAGCATACGTTTTCAACGGACGACGTGTTGTGTTTGACATTTGAAGTGAAGCGAAAGAAACCACTCAACAGAAGCTTCCGGTTGTCTATGTTTAACATTAGAGGAAACACAGTCTCGATAAATTACCTTGCCAATCACAATGGGTTGAGTAGTCTAGTGGTAAAACACTCGATCTGGATTACGGCCATATGTTTCATTGATGGGTGAATTAGGGCAACGCAATTGAAACAATGCAATGGTAAGGGGCAGAAAGTGTCACAAACTGAACACGCCGCTGCAGCGCTGTACAGTTATCGAGAGTCTCAGGTTCGATTCCTGACTCAACCACTATTTTTTCCCATCAATTTCTAATATTTTAGTTCATGCTTCTTTGTTTTTTATGAAAGAATGGAAACAAAGTTGAATGAGTTTTCTCTCTAACTACCTTTTTGCACTTCTATCTAAATTTAAGACTACACCCAATTTAGCATTTATATTTCTAACCACTAGTGATCAGTGATTAGTTTACAATGCAATTGCAAATATTTTTTTGCAATAAGTGTAATGCGAAAAAATTTTCCTTTCCTTCAAAGAAAGTTTCTTTTTTTGCGTAGGCTCATGTATCGTATGCTCATGCTTGCAAAAAAATTATCATAAAATACGAAAAGGGCTGGGCTGACTAAGGTGGCTAGGCTAGCTCACTGGGACATGCATTCTTCCGCTTACAAAGTAGTCAGCCAAAATAAATCAGTGCGAAATATATTCGCGAATTTGTATTCTGCAACTTTGTCCTATAGGAAAATTACGGATAAGTTTCACTTCCTCTTAATATGGCGTTGAAGGGAGGGAAGAGCTTAAGAATTATTTAAATTCTTTTAACGGGCCCTCATTCTTCATTACAATTATAATCACAATCATAATCGCAAATTGAGATTTGCGATGAGTAAGTTAACAATCGCTTTGCTATTGCGCCTTTCGCATATTTTTTTTATTGTGGCCCACCAAAATAGTAAAAAAAAAATTGTCGTTGACAACTCGGAATTAGCTTCACTTTCTTGATGATCATCCCACACATGAAGCTATTCATCATTTTCAAATCTTTTTGGAGACAATACCTAAAAGCGATGCAAAACAATTGTGTTCTATTAAAGCGATGATGATAAAGGGGAAAAAATGCTTTCTTTGGATCGATGGCGTTTGTAGAATAAAATGCTTCACTGCTATGGTGCTTGGTCAATAAGTAAAATTCCTCGTGGCGTCCTTGCTTTCGTGATGAAGTGTTTGCCCACCTTCTTTTCTAAAAAAAATGCGATATCCTTTTTTTTCCTCTTGAGCTTCCCATAAAAATCATACGCAGTTAATTTGCAAGTGACAAGATTTTCTAAATTCGTACATGGAAACTCATAAATAAAATAAGATAGTCATTCAGTCAGTTCACTCTACTCATTTTTTTAAAACTTCATCTTTAAACACGCAAAAATTTAATTTTAATTGTAAAAGACCATCAAAGTCATCATAATCATGAATATAAATAGGTATATACCTACTTGCATTCAATCTCAATTGGAAAAAATTTCAATTGTGCTATCGCTTGTGCTAAAAAAATCACGATTACGACTTACAGCGCACATAAAGCATCCCACACAAATTTTTCTGAATTCGGTGATGTCATTGGAATTTGGAATGCACTGCGCCATGCCAGTGTGACACTGGTTGGCTATTATCGAATAATTGTCAACTTTTGACAGAGATCACAAATCTTGTGGGTTTGAAGAAAATTTTTTTACGGATTTCGATGACGAATCAAGAATATTTGTTTTGTACGATGAATTTTCTCACAATTCAGATTTCGTCTTGAACCCATTTCTGCCCAAGACATATTTTACACAAAGTTCAAGAAGAGGAAGAAAATGTGACAAATTATCATTATCATTCTATTTTTGCAAAACATATGGTGACATGACATGACGTGGCGATATTGCTATGTTATGTTATGCTATGACACTCCTTCATAAACATTTTTTTTGTGCGAAAATAAATTTTTTCGCACTTTATCTTGGTGACCTAGGCCATGCCATTCTTGACTGATCTTGTCTTGTCATGTGCAAATCCAAATTAAGCTTTTTTTGTGGTTGTGCTAATGACTTTCTACGGAAATTGTGTAACGTAAATGGTATTTGAGAGTTGTTTAAAGGGCGAAACAACAAGAAAATATTGTTAAAGTTGGTCATCAGTTATCTCCATTGTCGACTATGGCTGGTTTACATCACATCACAGCACAAATATAACTCGGGCTTTGGTCTTGTGACTATATAGCACATAAATTCATTTTTTTTCATTACGTTTCATTTCATTCCGAAAAAAGAAGCTTTACTGTCACTTGCACTAATAAAGTTATTCTAGCCCTGCACACATCTGCGACTTGGAAAATTCTATTACCGGAAAAATGATTTGCTTTAACTACGTCAAACTTCAACAACTTCACCCCATAACATCCATTTTCAATTTTCCCAAAGAAAGAAAAAAATTAAAAGAATTAGCAAAAAAATCGTACTTCGTTTCAAACTGAATCAAAGTCACAGGAAAAAAATGTGGGAAGAGGATCCGAAAATGATTTCATTCTCTAAACCTTTTTTCTTCAACATTGTATGCAAATTTAGAATTGTAAATAACGATAAATTAACAGCTTTATGCTTTTAACTGTTCATGGATTGTACACGCCGACCATAGAGCAAGCGTGCAAGACATTATCGTATATGACATAATATTTATTGTTTACCTGTGAAAAACTGAAGACGTTTTCTTTAATCTAGAGGATATGCAATGGGCAATATACACACATTTTTGGTACGGAACATATATTTTTTTATGATAATGAATGAAGAAGTGGAAAAATCGCGTAATGACATGACGCCATCTCATTCTGATGGTTGATGTCCTTACCTGGGTTGGTTTGACTTGGCTTAGATGAGATGACCAAAAGAAAATGTTTAGAGCTTAATCCCTTTCCAAAAATGATGAGCAAGAGAGAGAGGAAGAACCTCAAATATTTCTTCGTGGAATCACATACATATTCTTGATGGATGATTGTGTTGTTGTTGTCTTTTGGAATTTTTTCGGACAATAGATTGCCAAAAAGAAGAAGTTCAAGTTTATTGCACAACCTTATTTTGATGAAAACCATATAATGAATGAAGAAGTGGAAAAATCGCGTAATGACATGACGCCATCTCATTCTGATGGTTGATGTCCTTACCTGGTTTGGTTTGGTTTCGCTTGGCTTAGATGAGATGACCAAAAAGAAAATGTTTAGAGCTTAATCCCTTTCCAAAAATGATGAGCAAGAGAGAGAGGAAGAACCTCAAATATTTTTTTTTCATGGAATCAAATACATATTTTTGATGGATGCTTGTGTTGTTGTTATTGTCTTTTGGAATTTTTTCGGACAATAGATTGCCAAAAAGAAGAAGTTCAAGTTTATTGCACAACCTTATTTTGATGAAAACCATTAGTAAAAGAAAAATTAATGGGTAAAAAGCTCGATACAGCGGAAGCGTTGCTGCATACTAATACAACTTATATACGGATTCCTTGAAACTTACTTGTGTTACGTACATAGCACAATCTCTCTTAAACAACTAATCCGTTATAGCTAATGTCCAGCATTTCGATCGTGAAAAAATGATGAAAAGTGAATGGCGGCGGAGCGATAAAAAAATGCAATGAAATGAAAAGGAAACAATGAAAGAAAATTAAGTGATTTTTTTTATCTATGCATATTATTATGCATTATCTATTATGGTTTGAAATTAAATATTGGTTTGCGGGGGCTGAGCCAATCAATCGTTCACTTATCATCTTCATGTGTGCATCGTAATGACTTCGAGATCATATCTCAAACATTTTTGGCTTGCATCACATCAAAAAAAAATTATGATGGATTGAGTGGATGTCTTGGTATGGCAGGAGGATGTAATGGAATGTTGTTTATGGCAATGCAATGTGGAAGTGGCAATATCACAGCCAGAGATTGCTAAAATCCGGGGTTTTCTTAGATTTTGACTGTATTGAATATTTCTTCCATCTGTTTCAGTATTAATCCTCTCGTGTTTTAATGTATTGCGCATGTGTAGTAAAACCCATTCCCATCTCTGAGAAATAATTTTTTGAGTGAATCCCGAGTCTGAATTTTGGTCACCTACTACTGTACTACCTCTAATTGGAAAAGTTGCGAGTTGCAAGTTGCAACCTTGTCTTGTCTTATGTCGTCTTCTTGTTGCCTTCTGCTTCTTTATTGGCACCACCATAACTGGAGAGGATGAGATGAGATGATGTGCTAAATGGCAAATGGGCAATCGA
>JAHZMX010001879.1:0-27043 GCA_027743895.1 Seira musarum | reverse complement strand
TAATTATAAGTATGACGACCTACTAAATTGTGACCTGAAGAAGAACCGTTTTAGCTAAATAAACTACGTCTGTAGTTTCTAAGTTTCTTTTTGGCATCTACTGAAACATTCTTTGATTTTGGAACCTAAAATTCCACTTTACTGTATGGTAAGATTTGTTTTTACAGCAGGATAATGAATTTACATAAGATATAAAATGAATTATTGTTATCACTAATTACGCGGAGATTGCATTAAGGCCGACTAGACCGTTATTAGTAAGTATTGCTTAATATAGGTTTTGTTGGTGGATTTTAATTAAGCTTATGAATAAGGAATCTTGTACACAGTCAACATGTAACTCTAAGCCCAGTCCAGCTATCGACAATTTGTTAAATCATGTTGAGATTTTTAAAGTATTACGTAATACGTATATCTATACGGTGCATTCTGATACCAACATCAAGACAGGATTTTAATTTAAAAACTAGAATTAAAAAAAGGAGACAAATGTTTGTTCGTTAAAATGTTATTATGAATATATTATTATGCTTAGGCTGAATCCTGGGAGGTGCGGAAGCAGTGAAATAAATCGCAACACTAGAATGATGCTTTCAAAATGACAAATGCAATTTAATGCATACAATACAAAAAAATTAAGGAACTTGAAAACTGTTGGCTTTATATAGTTTTGTTGGCAAAACTAAATGTTATACGTGCTTTGTAATACGAAACATGCTAAACTGAAAATTAAATTACTAGAATGATGCTTTCAAAATGACAAATGCTTACAAAAAAATTAAGGAACTTGAAAACTGTTGGCTTTATATAGTTTTGTTGGCAAAACTAAATGTTATACGTGCTTTGTAATACGAAACATGCTAAACTGAAAATTAAATAACGAGATTGTATCAAATAAAACGTTTGTTCTACTAGATTGTGCGAATGAACTGTGAAAAATAAAAAATAATCTTCGTGATGCGTATTTGCGTATGTGTATTGTGTGGTGATAGTCTCAAGGTACATGAAGATATCCTTATTATTACAATGTGCACAGTCTCATAAAGGGAATGGAATGTCAAGTCAGACCAAACATGATTTTTATTATTGTGCACACAATTAGGTACTCAATGCACATTGGTTTTAGTCATTTTTTGTAGTAATTAAAGTTTTACCTCAAGAGTTTAATTTGAGTTTTGATGACTGAAGATTTAGTAATGACATTCGAATTTGAATAGCTTCTAATTTTGGTAATTATGTCATAGGTAATTGTTTTATGTCATCTAAATGTTGTTTGTTGTTTCCTTCATGAAATAAAAAATAAAATGGAAATAAAATATGAATCTTATTGAGTTATAATCATAATTATTTTTCTAAACCATCATTCACATGAATTTTTTAGTAGGCGTGTGAGATTTTTATTGTTACCTGCATACTGGCATCTACAAATGTTACGAAACAGTCTACTTTGATGTTTTAAAGAATTCGATTCAGAATACTTTTTCCCTGTCGCACGTATCCCCAAAAAGTGTCTTCACATTGTATTTCAATAGTCTGAACCGAATAGAAAGTCTTGCTCATTTGCATCTGAGAGACAAATCCAAATCGGAGATATTCATTCATTCTATGTGCAACTCATGTCAGTCAAATATCCCGTCTGGCTACTCCAAAAATAAACTCGCATTCTTCCTAAGAAGTCAAATAAGGCCACCAAAGCAACATTGCATGTCTCTTTACGCTCATCATCGTAAAACACATACTTTTTAGCGGATAAATACACATAGCATACTGTAAGTTCATAAACTTTATCTTGTTGACAAAGGACACAACCGACAATCTCGTTCTATCTATTCAGCCAAATCTATTAATGAGATCAGGATAAATATATAAATAAATGCATACATACATTCATAATATGGCCAACGATGCAGAGTAGTGCAGTGCAAGAATGAATGAGAGCCACGGCCACATCCACACTCAAAACACGTTTTTTATTTTTACCAATTACCAATGCAATGCAACTTTTTAAATGGTTCCTTCTCCCCTCTCCTTCTGTGTGACTTTCTTGATCTTGCCTAGTGCATAATCGTTTCGTTGCATGTTCACCAATTCAATCAAGCAAGAGTTGCAAGAAGCTAAAAGCAATGCAAAAATAACTCACTATGGTATAGTAAAGCATAGAAAAGAAGCGTTGTACATCAAGGTGGTTCCAGTGGTGTAGTGGTATCACATCTGTCTAACACACAGAAGGTCTCAGGATCGAAACCTGGCTGGAACACAATTTTTTGCTCCTTTTTCTCATTTCATATTTTTGTGCATTTACACAACAATTAGTTATATCGTATTTTGCATTTATTATATTGCATTTTTTACATTTAAAGTGGATTTGAATAAAATTTTAAATATTTTTTTAAAAATTAAATAGTATTTATTGATTCAATTATGGAACGAATATTATGAAATATTGATATAAAATTATGATTTTATTGATTGATGGTTTATATCCTTTACTGATCTGTTTAGTTCTTTTTCCATTTCGTGCAGCAATGTCTGTTGCAAATGTGAAATAAAACAGTCATTAATTTTCAGGTTTGGATTGTCCAAGTATAATGCAATATCGCTGCCAGATCTGCCGTAAAGTTCCATTCCCAGATCAGCTACTATCGGATTTCCAAATATTTTGCCCACAACTTCATCCAAATCATAATCGCCGAGTTCAAGCTTCTTACAATTCCCGTCGTTTCTCTCGCTCCGGTTATAATTATCGTTTTTCCATAGATCAGGTTCATTTCGAAATACCTTGAGAACTGCCGCATTAACATTATCAGAAATCTGATCAATGAAAGGAATAGCTTCAATAACGTAAGGCATCTCAGCCACTAATTTCATTCCGGAAGATTGCAATAAGGGAAATAATATTGGCATTGTATTTGGCCAATGTTCCATTGGAGGAATCTCGTGTCTTGTAACATAACCTTCGGCAATATAAGTTCCCGTTGGACTGTCAACCTGGACAAAGTAAATCAAAGTCGTTTCTTCGTATTTGTTTGGATCCTTAAAAATGTGTACAGGATCTCGTTTTGGAGGTTGATGATTATCTCCCCCAAAATGTAGCAAGTCCGTTTCATCATTCATATCAAACTGACTGACATTCAGGTATTTCAATAACGGATTTTGTGCAAACAGTCGTTCGGTGGAAGCGGTATAAAGATGGTAATCTCCTTCTCTTCTGGGCTAGAGTTGGGATTCACAGGTGATTATTTTGCAGGCGTGCACAGGCAGGTTTATCAGACACAGAAGCAGGCATGCGTGCAGGCCATTTGAATTCTACCGAATTCCCAACTCTATTCTGGGCCCAACAAATATATGTGAGTCAGTGAAGAAAAATGTTTTGTTATCAAATCCATAAAAGTTTTGATCGAGTAAAAACTCGTATGACACTCCTAATACGCGGGTAGGTTTCAAGTCCATGTCCAACACTACATCTCCAATCTCCAATTTTTCTACGGGTTTCTCTGAATAATCAGCGAGCAATATTTTAGTGCCTTCTTTAAGACAACTGTTTCGGCGATGTACAATCACAGTTGGTGGTGGCTGATACCATAGTCTTTCAATTCTTTCTCGCTCTATTCTATTTCTCTCCTCCATTTCTCTGCGCTCTTGCTCCCGGCGAGCCTCCTCAACCAATCGGTCAATCAGCCGTTGCATTTCAATTTTTGCAAGTTCTAACTGGCGTTCTTTCTCTCTTTTCTGTCTCTGCCTTTCTTCTTCTTCAGCTTGACGCTTTCTCTCTTCCTCCCTTTTCTTCGCCTCTTCCTCAAGTCTGATCTCCTCCAACTTTGCAAGACGCCTTCGTTCGTCTTCCGCTTCCCTCTCACGTCGCAACTTTTCTTGAGCTTTCTTCAGTTCTTCCTCCTGTTCCTTCCTTTTTCTCTCAAGTTCCTCTAAAATCTTGGGATCAGGGGTGGGTGGAGGTGGAGGAACATACTTCAAGTTTGAATTGAGATTTAGTGAGAGTGCATCGCTTACTTTTTTCAAAGACTCGGTAGTCCAACTACTTTGGTAATGTGTTATTTAATAGTTCTGTATCCTTCCGGAAAACTGCAGGGTAAAAATTCAACGATTTCTTCCACATTTTCAATGTCCTTCGTGCTTCCTCCATGGTCAACTTTGTAAGGTCTGTTACATGATAAGCTGGATTTCCTCCATGAAATACCGTAGTGTGGGTGATATCAGCTCTTGGTGAAACCCGTTGTATTGGAGTTTGATAGTCGGTAGCAGAATCAACAAAATTTTGCATGAAATTGGCCGCGTCAGTGTTTGCGGATGATTTCGCCACTGTAAATTGAAAATCTATTTTCCCACCAATGTCCGCACTCTTCACTACATGTGTTCCATAATCATTAAAGAATTTGTTCCATTTATCTACATTTTCATGATCATGTTGATCAAAAGGGGAAAATGAGTTTATCAAATTTTGAAATGCGGTGCTAGCTTTAGAGCCAGCTTTCAAAGTGAACTGGAAATTGATAAACATTTTTGAAAATACGTATACACAGCTTGTGGAGCCCTCCTTACAAGTTTTGCTTGTTAAAATGTATCTTTTTGTTTCAAATGCTCGTTTTTCACATGTAATTTCTTTGGGTATCATGAAACCCGAATCTTGCAGCACTAAATCATCCAAGTTGAAAGGAGTTGAAGGGAGGATGGAACCAGATAAATTGTTGTATCCATATCCCACAATTACATTTTGTGGGAATAACGGAGCCGTTAGACCCAGTCCGTTTTTCAGGAGGAGATGGTAGACTTCATTGTCTCGATTGTCAGGTAAATCGCGCAAAAGTTCTAGTTTTGCCAGGGTTGTGAGTGGTACATCACTCCTCGACCGAATATTTCTCAAATTTAAATACCTCTGTAAATATTCCAAGCTCTCGGGAGAACGTGCCTTTAGTGATGCATCCATCGAGTTAAATGCAGTTTGAAGGAGGCTCGAAACTTCAGTTGATGTCACCGCAAATGCATTTGCGTTTAAGGAGTTGAGATAAAGTGGAACTTTGCTATGAGTGGACGGTACCATGAAGTGCTGTACAGCTTCCACAAGCAAATCTTCTGGCAAGCCCTGTGATGACATGAAGGCCGTCTTAATGAGACTATTCCCAATCGTGTCATTGCACTTTGAAGTGATTGTATCGAGTTTTTGTAAAAGGTTGCGGGGGAAGTATTCCTGATTGGGTAGCAAATAGTTTCTCTTTAGTGATGCATCCATCGAGTTAAATGCAGTTTGAAGGAGGCTCGAAACTTCAGTTGATGTCACCGCGAATGCATTTGCGTTTAAGGAGTTAAGATAAAGTGGAACTTTGCTATGAGTCGACGGTACCATAAAGTGCTGTACAGCTTCCACGAGCAAATCTTCTGGCAAGCCCTGCGATGACATGAAGGCCGTCTTAATGAGATTATTTCCAATCGTGTCATTGCACTTTGAAGTGATTGTATCGAGTTTTTGTAAAAGGTTGCGGGGGAAGTATTCCTGATTGGGTAGCAAATAGTTGCCCATTACCAATGGTAAAAAATTTTCCCTCCCCTTGTTTTCCACCACAGCCAAATTTGTTGGCTTTGGGAATAAGCCGTACTTTTCAATAACTTCTTTAAATCGAAGGAGTAACTCTGATGGGTTTCTTTGATCCTCTCCTTTGACCGAACACAAATGAGAGAAGACAAAAACAACGTTTGAAAAATTTTCATCGGTTATCCTTTCACGTAAGACATTTAATCCCTTGATTACTTTCACGAATCGCGAACTTTCTCCATCAAAGCGATTATCGGTGAATTTATGGAATACTAAGACCAAGTTGGGAATTCGTGTCTTGAGTTCCTCGTGATTACTCAAGTAGTCATCCAAAGTTGCAAGGAATTGAGCGTCTTTTTCCACACCTCGCGTATCACCGAG
This sequence comes from Seira musarum, assembly GCA_027743895.1. Classification (NCBI taxonomy): domain Eukaryota; kingdom Metazoa; phylum Arthropoda; class Collembola; order Entomobryomorpha; family Entomobryidae; genus Seira; species Seira musarum. Next base: position 21,117 of record JAHZMX010001879.1, on the reverse strand, counting down.
GCCGGGCGTATCAATGATTCGTAATTGGGAATTTTTTATTCCAAGGGCTGGCACTGGAACTGGAATACGAAGTTCGATGATTTCAGATGTGGTTGACTGATGATCTCCCGCAACAGTTACGTTTGGCTTCCGAAGTAAAACATTGATCTAATTGATTTGATAAAACCATAATGGATTCTGCATTTGTGATATAATTTATTTGGTTGTTATAAATGTTAAATAAGTGAGTATTTACAGTACTACTTTTCCCAGCCCCTGAGCTTCCAATCACTAAAACATAAGCATTTTTCGAACTTCTTTCAGCATTTATTGATTCCTGTGCTGCAAGCAGACCTGGATGTCGCGGGTGTTCTCTCAGTTTCGCAATAACGTCATCTAACGATTGAGGGATGTCAAGCGAAACGGGATCTGAGCTGCCTGTGTAGGACAAATCGTCATAATGTTTAATCAACTTAAAATAATTATGCATTAAACATGTGGGGATCGCGTACTTTTTGATTGCGAATTTAATGTTTCAGGTTCATAAGTAGGGCATTCACAGAGATATGAGCCTAGCTCTTGGTCTTCATCTAATTCCTGCACGAAAATGAAATTAATTTGTTTTTATACAAAACTAAATTGGTAGTACATAAAAATAGTTTTGAGCTTTAATACCTCGTAGCCTTCCACAGTTATCGAATCTCCTTCTAAATTCTCTTCTTCATAAATCTTTAGCTTACATCCAGGACGTACTAAAATTGAAGGAACCTTGTCACTCAATTCTTCGGCCATGCTGTCAACAGAACCGGGTTTCAGTTCTGTGTAAGGCATTTGACAGTCGTTGCAGCCATCGTTAGAATGATAAGCCCGAGCACATACAAGTCGTCTCAGATGTACATCGTTACAGCTGCATTGCTATAGTATATATTTTTGATTTTAATTGGTGATCTTATTGGCAATTAAAATGGTAATTATCAAAAAAAGACAATTTATTTACTTTGGCACAATCGCATTTGGCTGATAGCCACTTTTGAGAACTTGATTCTGAATTTCCTTCAAGATTTCTACACTTTCCGCTAAGATAGACATCATCGCAAACTTTGATTTTGCATCCAGAGTTCACCGCCCATCTTCCCGTAATATTCCATGCATTTTCTAGGGTTAAATATTCTTCGGCACTATTGCCAATTACTGTGAAATCCTTAAGGATCAACTCTCTCTTCGAAGAGCTGTCACTTGCATTAAATCTTGCACATTCTGATTCACTATTAAATGCCTTCAGTTCATTTAGGAAAAAACAAATAACAATGAATATAACCGCTAAAAAATAAGGATTAAATCCTGGAACTAAACAATGAAACTTTATCCGAGTCATTTTTTGTTAAATTTTTTAGAATAAAATTTCATTTACTATCATTATTGTACCGAACGAGAAAGTATGCTTAAATACTACCAACTGTGAAATCTTTCTATTTGCTTTTTTATATTAAAACTGGTGTATTTCTATGAATTTATTACGTCTTATACTTAACATCATTTAAGTTAAGTACTTTTTATTTAAAAAATAAACGTTTATGCTACGAAGAAAAATGATCTCATCCAATCATCAAGGGCAAATTGAATCATTTCTTTGGTTCTACTAATCAGACTAAATCAACTTGGCGAATTACTGCGAAAAAAGCAATTAAATCAATTTTATTCAGCCTCCAAAGTTCAATGTAGATAACCCGTATGAACAAAAAAAATATTTGCATATTTATGCTGCGATGCTAAGGTTTAGCTTACAATTAATGTGAATGATGACTGATAAACGAATTTCTGAGAAACAGACAGCATTTTGTGAGGAAAAAGTTGATTTAGATAAGTAATGCGATTTGAATTGATGAATGATTACCAAAGTTAATGTGTTCATATATATTTAAAATGTACTGCAATGCATCAAATAAAGTATTCTAAAATTATTTTAATAATTAAAATCTTTTATTTTCCCTGATCATCGCACCACTTAAAATAAAAATATCGATATCATATACAAACTATGACATAACGAGAAAATAACTCTAGAAAAACGACTTTATAAATGCAGTTAACTTCTGTAAAATAAGCTTTTAATAACCGTAGCCATAGCCCCCGTGTCCCCCAGCGCCACCTCCTCCAATACCACCCCCAAATCCTCCTCCTCCGCCGTGACCATATTGCTGCAAGTGTCCATGGTGCAATCCACCACCGCCTCCGTGGTGGTACAAGCCTCCACCTCCATGGTGGCCTCCATGATGATTACCGTAATGTTTTCCGTTGTGATGATGGTGACCATAATTTTGTCCACCGTTATTGGCATAATGTTGATTGTGACCTATTCACAGTACAAATGGTTCATTATCTTCCAGTAGGAGTAAAAGTCAAAGGTTCAAAATTGGTAAAAAAAACTCGTACCATGATTTCCAGAGTTGTGATGATGACCACTATGTCCTTTGTGTTGATTGTCGTAGTGCCTAAAACAATACAACAGATTTTGAGAATAATTATTCCGATACTATGACTTACAGATTTTGAACCTTCACTAACCCATTCAGGTGATGCCCTTGGTTTCCGTGATGGTTTTGATGATGGTGATTATTATGATGAGCCCCGTAGTACTTTTTGCCTGTGAAAATTTAAATTAAGTCAAGATTGCTGAACAGTTGATTTGAAAGGTTTTTGTTAAACTTGATATTTTCGTACCGCCGTGATCCTGGAAATGCTGGCCGTGGTCGCCATATTTCTCATGATGCCCTCCTGATTTTTATTAGATTATAAATGCAATCAGTAAACAAGGTTATCACAAAGTTTGTAAGATTATTAATGCAAAACATACCTGTGTGGTAGTCATCATAAAATGACGACTGCTTACTGTATTCATCCTTTTGAAAAACAAAGGAAATGTTCTCAAAGTTTGATGAGATCAAACAAAGTTGATATGTACAAATGTATATGGGTCTACCTTGTGGTAAGTGTTATGAAATCCTTTTACTGAATGCCCTTTTTTGTGGTGCCCTTTGAATTCATGAATCCAGTAATTTCAACTTAGTGAACCTTTATATTAACTCCTTAAAATTCAAATAATTCTACCTTTCTGTCCATATTTTGCATGTTTTTGTCCCTTGCTTCCATGATGTTTTCCTCCGTAATGTTGACCTTTAAAAATTCAAAAGAATTTGTCAGATTTTGCATTCCTGAGATGCTCACAACTAATTATTTATTCAGTTTTGGTTGAACCTCCATATTTTTGGCCCTTCGATGCTCCGCCATGCTGGGCATAGTGTCCCTTTTTATGCGCTCTGTTGTGATGACCTTTGTTCCCTTTATGATATCCCTGTTGTGAGTGGTGCCCTATACCAAGTTACCAGTAGATCTTTTTTAATTTAACGTTTAAAACGAATACATGAAAACCATATTGAGTAGCTTTCGAACCGTGGTTTCCTTTGTATCCTTTTTGTCCATGATGGTTGTTATGATGACTTCCCCCGTAGCCCTTTCCATAATGATCAGCTCCCCCTCCGCCGTAACTGGAATTGAAAGAAATGCAGAACAGAGCCACGAGAAATTGTATCGCATGTACAATTGAACTTACTGTCCTCCTTCGTCATGTCCATGTCCATAACCACCTCCATATCCTGTTGCCGAAGCCTTGAGATCCTTTGGTTTTGCAACGACCAAAGAGTTTTTCGATTCCTGTCCATCCGGAATCACATTCGAATCTGTTTCAGAGGAATTGCCCCCTCTATCACCATTTTTAATTTCACTCAAGGGAATATCATCCTCTTCGATGGAGGGTTCATCACCAGCATTTTCTCTTGAATCATCTTCTCCAGAGTAATCACTTTCTTCTCTAGACACTTCCCCGGAGCTGCCTGGAGCCTCATCTAGACCAACATCTTGTTCACCAGACAATTCCTCTTGAGCTCCATTGGTTCCACCACCAGTAGTTGGCACAGGGGATGAAGCAGGAATGTCTCTTGGAGATGGAACAAAATCTACAGGGTGGTGGGTCCCACCCCCAGGAGGTAATCCCGGAAATAACCTAGGTCTACTAATTACTTCCCCGTTCCCATTGATTGCTATTCGTTCTGCATCCGGGTTTTGCCTTTGTCCAAGAGTAGACGGTAGTGCGAAAACTGTCAATACTCCACAGAGCCATATCGTATCCTGAAAATGAAGTCCTCTCCTGGAAAACTTTCCTTTCATCACGAATTTTACGAATTGCTCCCAAGTTTCCACATTCGAAAATTCCACCTTATTCAGTACAACAAAAAACGCACATGCAAATCCACGTTTTATCTCTTAGAATCACCGGACACTAGTCACAAAAAGTTCTGGCACATTCGTAACGGAAGCTTACGCACGTTCTGTGATGAAGCAAATCGCCGTGTAGGTTGATAACAAAGACGAACCACCCATATTTATACCTTTTCTTGTAACGACTGCATTACCAAGAGTCCCTGCCAGCAAAAATGAATGAATCAGCAAAGGGATCTGCGGTAAAACAACTCAACCTAACTACAACAGGTATTGTGCCTTAAAATGATGATGATGACAAAGAAAACGCTAAAATGGTGCCACGTAATGCTTACTGTCAGCATGTTTGAAATGCCTTTAATAAAATCGAGCATTCCCTATACGTTTAAACTATTCCTGTGCATATTTCATAACAAAGTTTAAAGCATAAATTATTGGAATACGATTGAAAGTTATCTTAAAAATCGATAATTTAAGAGCTCCAATTTAAGTAAATTTTGGAGGACTTTTAATTTATAATTTTAGCATAGGATGGCATAAATTGAGAAGACTTGGAACTTAAAACTTCCAGAGTATTTTTTTTGCCGTATTGAATGCGTGCAGGTACTTGTGATAGATTGACACATTATTTTCTCTAAATGTCAGTATTTTGTCAGCGTACATTACCTCATTCTTTTAAGGGCATTTTATTTTTTTGGGACTTTATGCCTATTTCATTTAATGATTCTATTAGCATTGTCCACGATGAGGCTTCCAACAATCGGTGCCTGCAACAACATGGTTTCATTTATGGATTTCATCGAAATAAAAAACTCAATGATGAAATTAGGTACAATGTATAGTACAATAAATTACTTTATTAGAAGCTATAATTTGTGAGATTTCAGAAGTTTGTTGATAGTTTTTGGCAATAAAATTATTTGATTATTTCGACTACCCAAAAACATGAGTGAGACATGCTGTGAGGACTGCTACCAATTATGGTTCCACTTTTTGAAGTCTTTTTTGAGACAACGTGGACGCTTGGTGACGACTTAAAAAACGAGCCTTCTTTGATGTCGCACGTTCACAAATTTTCACGTTCATGGTTGATTGCCAACAACGGATGGTGCAATGTTACACGCTTATTTAGTCTGTTTAAGCCGTTAATACGCGAGACGAAGTAGAATTTTTAGGTGTCGAGATGTTTTTTTCTTCAAAGTTGAAACTATTGTCCTGAGTTTTTGTTGTCAAAATAATAATGTTTCAAGTTTTGTATGGCATCCATTTACTAGGTACCTAAGTACATATTTACACCAATTGTATGCAAAATACGCAACATCTTATCTGTGGTTGAATTGAATACACAATCTTATGACTTCACTCACATTCTGGAAAAGACCAAACAACTTATTTCAAGGTTTTGAACTGCTAAAGTGACGGAACCACTCCCCGTGTGAATTTAATTGCCCAGAAAGCCGGAAGCAAATTAGAAAACGCTTAGATCAGGTCATCCCCTGAAGTTCATAACTATTAACTTTTATAAAATTACTATGATCAAGGTAAAGGAATTTATAGGTTATCGAGACTGTATGAGTGTTGTGCAGTAAGTGTCACACGTTCTTTCAAGTTTACGCATAGATTTTCATGGCTCATGACTTCGAAAACGTAGACTTTTCAAGGTTGTCAAAATGTGTTGCATAAGTCCTTCGAAGAAAGCCATATACCTAGACGGGGGTTTTAAGTTGAGCACAGCTAAAATCACAATCTTGCGCAATATTTAATCATGCTTGAACTCACTCCATTCCACTGATTCTTAACAATACTGGCAATGAGTGAACGAGTGGGTTCAATAGTTTGGCCATTTAGACCAATCAATATTTTATGTGTGTTTTGTACTGATGAAAAAATTGTTATGAATATCAATTGGAAATTCAGCCAATTATCACGGAGTAATGATCAAATTGTTTTATCATTATTCATTACATTACATTATCATTACATTGTTGATCAAATCATATTTACATGAATAGATTAAAAATAGCAGCAATTTAATAAGAATGATCAAACCTTGTTAGGTTGAATTGGAAATGGAAGTAGAAGTAACTGTCTGTACTTAAATCTTTCTTCGAAATTCATAGATAAAATTAATATGGGGATCCGTAAAGTTGACTTATAGGTAGTAATAAAATGAGAAAAACATAAAGTTGTATTACATATGCCAATCGAGAAAGATTTTAAAGTTTGACACAAGGGTCGAAGCAGACAAATCTTTCCAAATTATAAATAATAATGTGGTTTAAAAGAAATAATGTTTTTTTGTGCCTTCCACTGTACTAAAGCTATCACTCACGACCTTAAATGCTGAAGTGTTTTAAACTATGAATTTATTTTATGCCAATTGACGATTGATTTTTTGATTCCAAGTACATACATGCACGTACAAGTAAGTGTGTAATCAATTACATTATAGCAAGAAGTAACATGATTCCTCTTCAGTGTCACATACTTTAATTGAAACTTGTCCCCCAAATCAATTACGAAATTAAAAAGCTCATTTCCCATTACCCTTTGCAGTTTCACTCCACATTCAATTCTATTTATTCATGCAAAGTCCTTTGAAAATGGCCGGACACAGACAAAGTGCGTCACCGGCTCTGGTTCCAACCCTTTATGGCTGACTAAACGATTTAATTAAGCATTGAAATGTTGGGATGTGTTGCTGAACAGAAGATATGTAAGAACTTATGGTCATAATAATTATTATGCATGCATTATAACAATACTAGTTCCCGTCGATTACTACACCTTGGCACAGATGACCACCGCGGTAGAACCAAAAGTGTCACATTAATTCATACGTGCCTCAAGTTCGAAAACTTAGGCTTCATCAAACACTTTCCACGAATGGGTAAGCCAACCAACTAAACTGACACAAAAGCATGAGCACATTTGAAAAATGCCGTTTGAGAGGGATATGTATGCATCATGCAACGGTTTAAACGAAAATTATCACGGTCCATTAAGCTCATTATCAAGTTATGTTGTATCACTCGTTGGGGATACATTTGAAATAATCGAATCGAATAGGAGTAATAAAGCTCAATTTCATGCATGCATTTTTGAACCAATAATAATAGAAACGAATATGTCACATTTGCATGTGCAATACTATAATCTATTTTACCTACCTACTTAATTGCTTGAGGATCAATCTTTATACAAAAAATTGCGCATTCCACTCAAAGTTCGGGCTTCAGCTTAGCTTTTTGCATTCTTGCATTTGCAATTTTCGTATAAAAAGTTTTGATTTTGATGCTGAAACTGAAAGCTCTAGATTGCATGATTTTACGGACGAATTTCTAGAACCAAGAACCTCTCCTTCCGGTGAAGCAAAGGTTCATGTGCAAGTAATTTTCATAGTACTTTTTTCAAGTAAATTGCATCGGCGTTTAATGAGGTAGAAATAAATGCATTCCCTTCTCAAAAGTAAATGGGTCAGAGTAGTTCATGGTTTTTTGAAATTGTGCAATCTCGATTCGTGATGCAATAACAAGATGCCAAACTAGAAAGAAGATGGTCTAGAAATATCTTCAGTCTCTGTCACTGTCACTTTCGTTTCATTTTACAAAACGTGGGCCAGATTACTCAATCCAAAATTTGAAAACTGTAGCATAACTTTTTGACAGGCACGCAAGACAAGACAGGATGAAAATGAATTAGCAGAACGCATCAAAATCTGTTGATACACATCTCTCTGGAACGAATCAGTTTATAATCCTTTTTGTATTTTATTACTTCTTCTTCACTAATCGTACTTACAGTTCTCACTCGTTTATGATAACATGGAGTTACCTTACAATAACTAGTCATGGCATAAAAATTCTTATGCTAGGTATAAATGAAAAGAACAAAAATATGACAAAAATTGAAGCAAAAAAGTCTTAACTTATTGTATTGTATCATCATACATAATAGTGAAGAGGTAAAGAATAAATAATGTGGCTCTTACAATAGACACTGAACATTAACAAAAAAAAAAACATTTTCCGTTTGAGCATGATGAGTATTTAAGGCAAATGTGAATAATTAATCAGTTTTTTTTCTTGTTTGCAAGTATTGTTATTACTAACTACTGCACATAAGCATATTGCATGCAAATTAATTATAAAATGTTTTTCAAACATAAAGTATTTTGACACTGAATTTGTTAAAACAAGCTCGTTAATTAAAGCAAATAAATTAAATATAATAAATGTATGTCATGCGGCGCCTTTTGCAATATAGTTCTAGCTACTAATCTATTCTTTCATATTTTGTGAGATTAGAGAAATTATAGTTAGGTAGATTCACTTTGCACAATCAGCAAGAGATTTGTCATTCCGGATTATCTATATTTAAAGCAATAATGCATTTTGTTCAAAGATCAACTCTTAATATTTTAAAGTTTTTTTTGTATTGTTTCTGCATCACAGCTAGTAATTACTTAAAAGACGAACACTGACAGTTTTGTCATTTTGGTCTCTACTTCTTTGTCGGGTCGGTACAGAACTATCAATGTACTGCGTCGTAACAGCAGTAATGGTAATTTCTTAGCCATACTTACTAACGGGTATTCATTTGTAATTACTAATTAATTTAGTAAGGCTACAATTTAAGGAAGAAGAAATCCCGTTTCAGGATCGATTCCTGAAATCGTTGATTTCGGATCAGGAAACCGAGAACTCCATTGTGTATGACTGCATAACGATGTCTCAATTAAAGCGTCCCTTTCAGATTCACTTCCATTTCCCATCTTCCCATCATGAGATCCATTATTTGCATCTTGCGACCTCCATTTCGAAAGTAGAGCATGGTTGTGCTCGCTATCCAAACAGAAGTCTTGAATTGTGTAAAACCTTGAAATGAGGTGACGAAAACATTTGGTAATCAAAAAATAACCTACTGCATTGCAGAGATAATTTCCCATGATAATGTAAACTTACTCCGAAACTAAAGCGTCAATTTGATTACGAAGCTGTTCTATATAACTACTCTCATCATCCATAATTTTTGCATTAATTTGCAGTGAGTTCCGAGAAGAAATTATTTTTCCTTGGTAAATCTCCAACGGGAGAACCAACATTTTCACAGTTGCGAATAAATATCCGTCCACTGTGAGGATTTTTACGAGCCATACTCCAGGTTGAAGAGGCGTTTTAAGTACGGGCTTAATGAAGCTTGCCTGTTCAAATAGAAAAAAATTGTTATGAAATCGAGAAAGCTTTTAAATACACCAACAACTACTCGTTAAGCTCAACTCCATGTATTACGTAAGGATTCCCTTGTGTGCTCTTAAAAGCAAACATACACGAACTTACCATATTTCCAGATCCATCACCTCCAGTTCCATTGTGCACAGCTTGTACGATGCCAGAGGGATCCGTAAATACAGCAGTTATGTTAAATGGCTCGTCTGAAATGATCGTGTAAGAAAGTACTGGCTCACTAAATGGACCAATGCTACGTGCAAAATTGCGAAAAATTTGCTCCTTCTGGTCGTAATCTATTCCGATAGCAATGTNTTTAAATACACCAACAACTACTCGTTAAGCTCAACTCCATGTATTACGTAAGGATTCCCTTGTGTGCTCTTAAAAGCAAACATACACGAACTTACCATATTTCCAGATCCATCACCTCCAGTTCCATTGTGCACAGCTTGTACGATGCCAGAGGGATCCGTAAATACAGCAGTTATGTTAAATGGCTCGTCTGAAATGATCGTGTAAGAAAGTACTGGCTCACTAAATGGACCAATGCTACGTGCAAAATTGCGAAAAATTTGCTCCTTCTGGTCGTAATCTATCCCGATAGCAATGTCCTTAATAAATGAAAGAAAGGTCATTTCAAGTACTTTCTTAATGGATTGTCGTATTTGTAGTGGCAACTGGTATGCAAAAAATTCTATGCTCATATCTCACCTGGATTTTTTGATCGATATTTGGCAATATTTTTAGACCATGGTTCAATGCTGACATGTTCTTCTAGATGAAACCAAGATTCAAGAGAAACTGTATACACTTCTGGAATCCCATCAAAGCTTAAATGTTTTGTAACGGGGGTAGTAAAGCTTGTTAAAATTCCTTGGAACGAGTCGTCCTGACTGTATGCCATCATTTCGATGAGCCTTGTCACATCACCAGAACCGCTTTCAATTTCTTCATTTTCCTTTTCGGAAGATTGGCCATTGAAAATTGTAAAATTATATTTAGAAGCAAATGTTTTTGCAGCTATGCGAGCTAAGGATCGGCCAAGAGTGACTAATGCATCGTCGGGCTTAGGTGATAGGTCATGAAGATGGTAAAGACTTTGCCAATATCGGTCCATTGTTGGATAGTGCGTATCAAATCTATCAGGGTACAACCACAACTCCAATTTGTTGATGATTGATTGGCTAACAATTGGTTCAAATTTTCTTCCAAAGAACAAAATTCTAGTTTCTGCCAGCTGAAATTTTGGAAGAATAAAAAACGTTAATAAAATTATCTTGGATTTAAAAAAAAACATTTCAGGTTGACGGTGGAGGTAACGTTTGCTTACCAAAAGTCTGTTCCAATCAAAATAAATACGAAAACAATTGTAGACACCAATGTTATCAAGCTAACTTTTCAGTAACTTCATTACTTTACCTCGGCAGGTAGAAGGGTATACGCAAAAACGGTTTTAAGTCCAGATACCAGTTCATCCTCTGTAGTTATTACATAATCAACAAAGTCCCTATGTAAGGCAATCCAGTCGCTTCCTCCATCGATCATAATTCCTATGAATTCAGAATTACTTGCTTTTTATAAATATTTTAATTTAATTTAAGTTTAAAATTCTCATTCTTAGATTTTTCATTTGAAAGCTCACCAGTCGGCAACTTTCTATCCGCAATCCGCCACATTCTATGTTCGCATTCGAAAAATGTCTTATCAAGTCCTTGCTTTTTGATGAATTTCTGGACATCCTTTCCGTGACTTTTTACAAAATTTCGGCCCCTATTGTGACTCAGAAATGTTTCCAACCTTTCGGTTGTTCTACGAATTTAAAAGGAATCATGAAAATTAACATATCACAACAGCAGTAAATATGGAAGATATTATTAAAAAATTACTCACTTTAGTGGAAAATCAGACTCGCTCAAGTTAATTACATAGTCCCAGTCCCAATTCCAAGCTGCTGCATTATTAACGAGGTCCTCCATTCCAGCTAGCAAGACGGTAAGGAGGCTTGCTCCTCCCCAAATTGTAGCTTTACGATTTTTCATGAATCGAACATTATTTGGAAGGATGTGCGAAAGAACGAGTAATTCCCGGTATAAATAATCTTGGCGCTAGGTTTATGAAGAGACAAAATATGCAATGAATACATAATTTGTTTAAATATGAATAAATATTTTTACAAAAATAACTGTCTTACAGAGTCAACGTGAATGTAAAAGAAATGCTTTTCTTGAAACAAAGCTTTGATCAGTCGAAAAACTTGTCTGACGGATCGGCCATTGACAGTTAAGAAAAATACAACTTGTGCGGTTTTTTCAGGTTCCTTTGCCAAGCGCCCGTCTTCAGTTCGACCATCGAGTCCAATAATTTTGTTGTTCTTCTCTGCATCTAAATTATGAACAAACCGTGTCAGTTTAAAACGATAACAGTGTTAGACTTTACTGCGTAAAATAAAGGCAAGTCTTTAAATTATATTTACCGTGAAAGACACCGGTTTCAAAAACGTCCATTGCGAAATACCCACCGCACTTTCCATTCCACGTTTTATCTTGAACTGCATCTGCATAAATTAAAGTACTTCCAATTTCATCAGGACATTGCATATCGCATTTGCTACTCTCCAGTTTGAGAGCAGCAGAAGGTTTGTCATTTCCACAAAAACATTCGACCCTATAAAATGCAATTCAAAACATAATTAAAATGTTTTTCATAACAAATTACAAATGATATGTCCCAAAAATGTTTTACCCATATTGAACTCCGGCATACTGGAATCTTGATTGAAGGCACAAATCAATGCAAACCTGAGGAGAATTTGTGTTCTTATAAATTGTTAGTTGGCCAGGAAGGATACGATCTCTTGGATTATCTTTGAAGCAACCTAGGTATCTCCCATAAACATTATCTGAAAATGATTAAAATATCAATCCTGCAACTCATAACTTTTTTTAAGTGGCTGGCAATTTGGTGTATTTATACATGTTTGAATATTTCATTACCTCTATTTTTGCACAGTCTGGGAATTCGTTTTACATACAAATTATCACTGGAAATCTCACACGCAAGATTTGCAATTTTTTCTTTGCAGGCTTGCGTTTTGGCACGGTGAATAGCGGAAATGGTGTCCTTATCAGTAATATTGCAATCTGGAACAAAAGCTAAAGACTGGAGGTCCAACATCAGACTAGAATTCGATACTGGTGCATTCTGTTTAAAAAATATTTTTAAAAAATATGTAACTGCTTGTATAAGTTTGTATTGCTTATTTAGTTTAAAAAATCAAGGTACCTTATTTGGCGCACTCTTCGGGGAATTTAATAAATTTTCTACAGTATTTAATGCAATATTTTCGGCAGTCGCCTTTTCAATCTTTTCCGTTTCAATGTTCTTCTGAAATCCCTCTCCATTACGACTGCTGCTGTGAGATCCTCTGGGTGATGATCCATCTCCACTAATATCCCAATTCGCAGATAAGAATACCACACGGACGGCAAGAAGTATTTGAATGGCAATAGCTATTCCAACCGGCACAATTATATATTTCTGATATTGCACAAAAAAACGAAAGTCAATGTTCTTCTGAAATCCCTCCCCATTTCGACTGCTGCTGTGAGATCCTCTGGGTGATGATCCATCTCCACTAATATCCCAATTTGCAGATAAGAATACCACACGGACGGCAAGAAGTATTTGAATGGCAATAGCTATTCCAACCGGCACAATTATATATTTCTGATATTGCACAAAAAACCGAAAGACGCCTTGAGTCCTAGTGGCCATCTCCACGAAATGTTGTAATAAAAGTGATTTTTGTTCACATTGTTAATCACTAAAACAGGATTACCACAATTTTGTCATCTCTCCACATATCACACCACCTATTCACAATTTTACTTAATTGCGAAAGATGTTTGCAACAAAAATACTTCTATGTGAATAATAAATAAATTTTGCGTTTGATGTCAATACTCGTGAAGGTCATTTTTTTATTTGAAAACATTAAAACATGAGTTTAGCCATGTGCATCCACCAATCTTTTCGGCTCTCCGACTCACACACATGAGGGAACAGAACATAAAAAGATTCTTGTCATGGGTTATCTGTTATCTTATATACTTATTACCACCTTCAAATGAAGATGCTGAATTCCAAATCGCGTAATTTGTCGTAAAAGCACAATGATCATGATATTCTGTGTAGGAAGCACATGTATATGAAGAATAACCACTCGCCGTAATCTGTAGTCTGTAACGCTTGGTTAATCAAGAGTAGAAATCCGGATTTAAGGAGATCCTGTGCATTTCTTCAACTGAAACAACGATTCACAATAACGTGGGCGTATTAAAATTTAAATAGGAAAAGTGTCAGGATCTATCAGATTAGGGGACAATCTATATGAACCGCACTACATCATATATATTTGTTTTAATGAATTTGCTAAAATATCACAAGAAAAGAGTTTCTTGCATTTGAAACTTTATTTTATCTTTCAGTTTTATATCACAATTAAGAGGGAAGCAAGGTAAATATTTTTTTATTAAGACACCTAAGAATGTAGTTTACAAAGCTAAATAGAAAAAAAGGTTTTGTTTTGTTGCATTTATTATTATTACTCTGCTGGTCTGGTCGGTCGGATCTAGCCGTCCACTTCATTTATCTTCTCTCTTGCTGGATGTGATGTGATGTGAAAGGGATGTAAAATGCTGCGAGCGAGCAAAAGTAAAACTCATTCGTTTTGTCCCCCTCCTCATCAAAAATGTTTTTGGGACAGCAAAAGCATGAACGCAAAAATCATTGTTTTTTCCAATTGAATGCGGCATGTGTCTCAAGTGTTTCACATAAAATCCTCCTCTTTTCTTTACTTTTGGAAAGGAAAAGTTTGTCAGCAGAAGTACAGGGATTATGTTAATGTGCATATCCGAATGAAAAGAAGCAAACTTTTCTGGCGAGTTAAGACATTTAAACAGAAAGATATGAATTGAGCCATGAACATCGCATCACATCAACATCTTCTCACAACATAACAACACTACTACAATACAATAATAATACTAGCACCACTTACTTTTAGATCTGGAACATAGACAGGGGAATGGGGGTTATATAGTACCTTATGCAATAAAAAAGAAGTTTGAACATGAAAGAAATGTACATGTGCCGCTTTTAGGTGCGATATGATATGATACGAGAAAACATTTACGGTTCACTGTGTCCATAGACTTAAGATCTTCATGAGTTTTTTGGATGGAAATTGAAACCAGTAATTTTGAGTGGGCGAGGAGAGAATGCGTTTGGTGAATTATGTAACTTGCTTGTATAATAATGTGTGCAGAAGGATAAACGTGGGGTTTAAATGGAAGGAGAAAATGGCATTGTCTTTAGATCGAAATAAGATGTTTGTAAATGTAAATGAATGGTGAAGGCGTGGAAAACTACTGGTTCATTGATCGTTCAAGTTGGCAAACTTTTTATGTACGCTTATGCTTAGGTAGGTGTTGGATAAAAAATATGGTTCTGAAATTGATGACAATGACAATAAAACTAACTGCCGCAACATAATTCTCGTTTTGTTAATTTCCCCTACTTAAATAATGGCAATTGCTGACATCAAATCAAGTATTTTGAAGGAATCGAAGTTTAAAAACGTCTCAATTCATGTCTTTCACAAAGCTCTACTGATGAGACTGAAGTATGCAGTACCAAACCAAATCGAAATTCAATTTGTCATAAAAGCAACTTTGATTTAGAAAAAAATTCAACGTAATGTTTTTCAGTTCATGAATTCCTATACGTGATTCAAGTTACTTTACTCATTCTTACTAATTAATTGTTAACAATTAATTTGAATGCTCAGTTCAACTGTCAAGAAGATTCATATGATGCCAATGCCAATGAAGTTTTTCGTTTGGTAACTCTTTGTTTTACAAACTGCTTTTATTCTTCGGTCTCATGCAGTGGCTGTGAGCTGAGCAAGTGGCTGGAAAAACAAACTTTCTTTCTCGGCAGTAGTCTCTATAGCTCACTCCAAAAAACAAGCATCTCACCTTAGCTCTAGCTCTCCCCATGCCCCAAAATCCTAATCATCAAAGCTTTTGTTTACATAACGAACCTCATTTCCTAAAAAAATGCTTTTAGCAAGAAGTAATCATCGTCCCGTCACATATGTTGAGTGCATTTAGTTCAATGATAATGTTCTCCTCTACGGCCTGAACTCTTTTGTAGTTAATCAATAAATGTGGCGTTCCAATATAAGTTATTTAGATTTTCAGTAAAAGTAGTGCAAATAGGTTTGTATTGTTATGACACAAGTTTAAAATAATTTGACGTTTGCCATAATTTTATCACATTTAGAGCTGAAATATTTTATCGCATTCCGTTCCCATCATTCTTTCAAAGACGCCGATACGATTTCTTGTGATTTGCCTTGCAGTAAGTGGGATTAAGTGACTGATTAATTTTTAAAACATACCGAATATTTTAGCCGACATGGCAGCTGCGGATTTAAAAAATGTGTTCCAACGAATCGGACAAGAGGATCGCGTGGAGTATTTTATGTTCCCTCCAAACACAGTCTCAGACATATCGGAGTACATGCATGAGATTAATATAATTGCTCAAGATATCATTGGAGATTACATGTGGCACCAAGAAACCTTCATTCCTCGCTTCCCCATGCCAGACGATATTGACAACTTTGACGCTCCAATACCTAAAAATTTGAAGTATATTTATGGAGCGACACGATTTGGAGACAACGTTGAGGACGAGTGGTTTATAGTTCACGTTCTTCTGGAACTGACAAGGAGGTTTCCTGGAACTGTTGTCCGGTACTTAAGAAAAATAGTGTTCATTTATTTTTTTCATGAAATTAGCAGAAGTTTTATTATAAATCTTTTGTTTGCATTATAGGGTCATCGATAATGACGGCGAATTTCTGTTGATCGAAGCAGCAGAGTTTTTACCCGATTGGGCAGAGTCTGACGAAAGCTGTTCTCAACGCGTGTATTTGTTCGATGGTGCTGTTCACCTGATTCCTCGGAAGTCGGGACCATTGCCTGATGGTGTTCCAAAAATCGACGAAGCTGTAGCAGTAGTTAGAAACCATCCTACAAAAACGAAATGTTCGGAAAGTATACAGTCATGTATACTAAAGCGCATTGGGAATTATCCTAAGAAGATGGAGGAGAACTTCCACCATGTCAACCTGATGCTTCCTCCCAAACTTGCTGCCATTATTCAACGGGCACCAAATTTAGTGCCTTATGGAGTGGGAACTTTCTACTTTCGTGATCCCTTAGATATTAAAGTAATAATTTTACTACATATTTGATTTGAATTTTGACTCGAAGAATTTTAAAAATAATTTAATAATCTTTACGTTTGATTGGAATAGGCTGCTCGTCTTTATAAAACGTTTAAACCGCGAGAGGGGTTGGTTAAATCCCGTGTCAAGTTTACGAGATGCCTATACGCAATGCTGCACAAACAAACCTTCCGCCCTGACCCGAAAGCTGGCTGGAAATTTCCTCCCCCGTCATCCCCTGATTATAAAGCTCACACACTTGGTGCCAAACTAGTGAGTTTCGAAACTTTGAAGTAACCTTTCAACTTCTAAAGTAGTTTTCATTGAAAGTCTTTTGTGTACATAGACATTAGGATTCGAAATTCTCGCATCTCGGCTTATTGGAAGCTTAGGAAATCCATTGCACACGGAGACCTTTCATGATGAGGGAGGGTGGGTTCGATACGAACAAAGCCTGAAGAAAATAGGCTACTTTAAAGACTACCTGGAAGGCTCTAAACCGTACAACGAGCTCGTGGAAAAGGCCAAATTGTTTTTTAACGATAACTTAACAACTTATGTTCGTCTCGAGCATGAAGATGTGTTGTTAAAACATTTTAAAAATACTTATAACACACTCACCTTTGACCCAGCAGTACTCAAAGCACAGAGTGAATCTCTTCCTCCTGATGATGGTAAGTTCGTTGAGTTGTACTTAATTACATATATGTACATTTGTATACAATTTTGTCGTTGTTGCTGTTTGTTGATATTAACATGAATTTTTACTGTTTCGATTAGAT
Organism: Seira musarum; assembly: GCA_027743895.1. NCBI lineage: Eukaryota > Metazoa > Arthropoda > Collembola > Entomobryomorpha > Entomobryidae > Seira > Seira musarum. The sequence continues at coordinate 3,553 of JAHZMX010001879.1, read as the reverse complement.
GAATCCTGGATGGAAGTACGGGCTGAAGATTTCGATATATCTTTTAGAAAAGCATTTTAAGACGCATGGAAGTGCATTGTCTTCAAAAGAAATTCCAGAGAAACTCAGGGAATTTATGAATAAAATATCAGATTTTGAGGGCGTAGAAATCCCAGAGTATGTTTTGAATACTTTTTTGAAACTAGAACTTACGTATGCGAATTTCATAAATTGCCAATAATTTCTATTTGTCGACTATTTTTTTTTACTTTGTCAGAGAAAAGGAAAATGCTGATCCAAAACATTCCAAACCTGTGAAGGAAGGTGTTAGTAATGGTTCGAGTCAGGCGGGAGAAAATGAGCTTGAAGAGATGCTTGAACCTTTAGATTTTAGAGCGGACGAATTTGTTTCGGCCATGGATAAACTGCTTTTAGGTAGAAACGACGTTTCACCCAAGAAAAAACTTGGTGACTAAAATAGTTTATCGCACATTTTATTTTGATTCATAGATTTAGGGCAACGCGATCAAGACTGGGATGCATCTGATGATTCATATGGTAGCGACGATGAACTAGACCTCAACATGGAAGAAATACGGAATATGCACAAGGGCACGAAAATTGCAGAGTTTATGAAGCAGATGGATGCGGAATTGGCGGACACTGAAGTTGGAAAAACATTTACGTCAGCTCCATCCGCTTCTTCAATGCAAATCCAGTGGTACTCGTAAGAAAACTAAAACAAGTGGGTCAGCTACGACAACGAAAGTTGAAGGTAAGATCTCATAATAGACAAAAAAATAATTGATTTACATTTTACTAACCCACCAGATCTCAGATGGTTTTGATTATAAAAATTCGTAGAATTATAAATTAAATAGGTTTTGGAATAGTATAATTCTCAGAGATAATTGAATCACTTAAGTTAAGAAATATAATATTTTGACATTTATTTCCAGATCTCGAAGAATTTGATGATGTCGAAGCCGTCGAGCCTTTTGATGTCGACATGAATACTTTATCGAACATGCTCGAGTCATTCCGAAGCCAAGATGGACCCTCAGGACCTTCTGCCAATTTATTGAGGAGCGCAGGATTTAAAATAAATGATCTGAAGCAATAATGTTAACTTTCTAACTCAGCATATCACGTTCATTCTAAATGTGATTTAACTTACTTCTTATTATGCTTCTATGATAGAAGTTCTATCTTATATATTATGATGGTATTATTAAAAACACTCTTGTATCACTCTTTACTAGCCAGTTTAATGAAAATGTAAAATGAAATAAAAACTTCATTATCAATAACCCTCCAAAAAACGGATTTTTTTTTTCAACCACGTAAAGGTTTTTTTTATTCAACCAACTTGAATATTAATGGAGTACAATTTAGCTTGATCAAATATGTTTTTCTAACAATTTGTTTTGGAACATAATCATTATTTGAATTAATCCTCATGTGGTAGGTACATACATAACATTTTTTTCAAACATCGAAAAAGATTTTTACTTAATAGCTCTAGGAGCAAAGAGATTACTTGAAGGTATTCTCTGCGTTACATATATTGTTGTGGTACAATATATTGTTGCGTCAGTATCATGTATAATTATTATCTACTTACAATAATAATAGTAAATCATACGAACTAAGCATCGTAATTTCAAGTTAACTAGGTATATCAGTTTTTATTATGAGATATTTTTCGTCATAATAATAAATTCTTAATCTGGATTTAACCTTTCGAAAGAATATTCTTATGGCGTGTTATATTTATACATTATAACACCGTGTTCCAAAATTTAATAATCTTCCAGTGCATGAGTACTTTGAGTATATGACATTCCTTCTGAATAGTAACCTTTTTCTTGATTCACCTTACCTATCTTCTAGCAAAACATTGTTTATAATTATTTAATTTATAGCTTTTTTTTGTCATGTTTAGATCTTGTACGGCAAGCTTCAGTATGTATTTTAAAACTAGATTACATTTCCCCTCTTTAATTTGTTGCGAGTATGTGCTGCGTTGTTTTATCAATTCACCATAATAAAGACATAATAATTGACCAACGACACCAATTATCAAGCATGCAAATAGTAATGAGAATTTTTGTAGTAGCTGCACACAAATAACTTATACAATAAATTGGATTTTGGTTTTATAAACAAAATATAAAAAGCTATCTAGCTGCCAGTTGAGTTGACTGCAGATTTCTAAATCTAATTGAAAGATAAGGTTTAAGCATTCATCAATATCAAACAAAACTAGATAATCATAAACTCAAATGTCAGCTACTATTGTTGCATTGCTCATTTTTCGATTTCACATAATATAAACTTTGTTCACTTCCAAAATGCATAACTAAAAATATTCATTCGCATTATAGACTATATACTCATCACACTAAATACTATATACTATTATTATGCACAATGCACTATACTATAATTATTATACTATTCTATATATATTTATGTATCATATCATTTTATATTATACTCACTCTCCTGAAGACGGTTATACAGAGTTGATAACCGAAAGCTTGAGCGTTTTTTGAATAAAAGTTTTTTATTCTTTTTATCAACCATGCGTTCCAATGAACATACTTCTACTAAAATATTTTTAATTAAGTAGTTCTTACAGTTTAATTGGTAATTTAAATGCGACTATGACTGAAAACTAGATGAGTAACACAAATAGTTAAATTAGTTCTTAATCATGTAAAATAATGATTCTTGATAGCAGATCTACTCATTTGAAAAGATCATAGCATTACTTTCAGATCACGACTTCCAGCATCCTAAATACTAGTTATATATATAGATACAGATATACCTAAGAGGAAGAATAGAAAAGGATTCCTTTCACAGTGGAAAATAGTTAGAATTAAAGTATATACCACGATAAGATATAAGAGTATAGAGTTTTTAAGGATAATGGTAGGTAGGTATGGTATGTACAAAAAGTATTATCATTCTTGAGTTTCTTCCGTAATGGACTGACAAATAGGGAAGACAAGTAACAACCTAGAGTGACGAGATGAAAGTGAAATCTTATAAATTCTGATAAATTAATTATATTTCATAGGATATTCAAGACTAAATATAGTAACGATGAAAAATAAACAGGTTTTTGATCTTTCTTTACGCATGCAATAATAAATGGCATCGTTTTTTTTGAGGCGGTGGTATTTTCAATCTTACAGACTACTAAAATTGTTCAGTTTCTTTTTTTTAAAGATCTACTAACGAGATTATCTAAAAGTTTTAATAATAATAATAATATAGGACTTTCATGGCAAGATTCAATGCACGCGATTGATCGACTTGGAAAAAAGGGTAATTTTAAATGACTTTGGCACTCCTTATTATGCTTTGTTTACAACGAGTTTTTTTTGTGGATTGTGGATCTTAAAATTAGCTAGCCACGAAGAGATATTATAGCATACACATACTTCGTCCCTATTACAAGAAATTTGGCTATTTGACATGTGAAAAAGTAAATTGTGACGATAATTAAATGTCCGTCATACATACACTAACTTGACTTTTTCAACCCCTCACGTTTTTTGCG
>JAHZMX010001878.1:0-24426 GCA_027743895.1 Seira musarum | reverse complement strand
AAGAATGGCTTCCGAAGGGGTTGGTGGCCACGAAGGAACTGATTCGATGAGAGATTATCATACGATACGATAAACCTGAAAGGAATTAATGAACTTTTTAAACAGTGATTTGTTTGGATTGCATTTATATGCTTCATGAATATTATGTGGCGTGACGACTAACGGACGGATAGATGGATATGGATGACGATATGTGAGTCGGACGGAAGGAACGCGAACAATCGAATTTGCACTCACGAGCGTGTACATAACTTCTAGAAAGGTACCTCAATTATGATAAGGACTGTTGCATATCTGCAACTGCAATACAATGCAAAGGTTCTCTTGTGATTGCAATTGCGTTATAGATTTTTGTATGAAAAACAAATCTTTAAAATGTTAAGAGTTACGACGCGTGGGTATGCAAAAACAAAAATGCATAAAATTTTCATGTTCATATATCATGCATACTTTTAAAAAAGTATGAAGTGGGTCTAGTCTGGGGGGACTGGGTGCATAGTTTTACATTAAACGCCTTCAACTTTCAACAAAATTCGTAAGAATTGACTTCACTTGGTATGGTCAGTTATCATTATCAGTCTTAATTTTTTTGTTAAAAATGTACAAAAATGATTGATTGCTGACACTCTAGTACTAGTGCTGTATATAATCAACTCGACCATTTCAAAGTATTTACCTAAGTTGGAATGACAAGGCCTAGAGCTACAGCTAAAGTCTAAAAAAATTGATTCACTCAAACAAAGTTAAAAATGAAATGCTACTTAAATCCAAACTCACAATCAGCGAACCTAAACGGCTAAAGGCAAACTGATACTGGCAATGAGATTGATAATCGATAAATGAAATAATGATAGACTTCTGTCAAACTTACATGAATTGAACAATGAATCCATTGAACCTTCAAAAGTACAAGTACAAACAAACAATGTATATTATAATCGCCTTTAATTGCCTTTACAAACGTGAAGCCAAGTCCTCGATAAAAAAATACATTACTGGAGTTCATTAATTTGTAGAATGTCAGTCTGTACCAAATAATTGTTAATTAATCACAGTTGTAACAAAAAAATTTCAGACTCATTTTTATCGTGTACATTCCAACGTTAGTTGAGACAAAGGTCAACCGCACGTTGAAAATCCCAACTGACTTGAGATAACTTTGCTCGCGCATCCACTTCATCGATCCCCATCTCCCTAAGACTATCCACCAATGACTCGTACTGTCCATTCTTATTTGGCCCTCCAGCGTAGACCCCAGTCCAGTGCTTAGCGGTCGCATCAAATTTTATGCGAGATTCCTTAAATTGCGAAGCCACAACAGCATCTTGAGGATCATCGGGTTCCGGAGCGGAAAGCAAAGCTTGTAGNCATTCCAACGTTAGTTGAGACAAAGGTCAACCGCACGTTGAAAATCCCAACTGACTTGAGATAACTTTGCTCGCGCATCCACTTCATCGATCCCCATCTCCCTAAGACTATCCACCAATGACTCGTACTGTCCATTCAGATAGTTTTGTTCGTTGTGCACGTACACCTTCACTCCACATCTTTCCGCTTCCACGTCACGCATGATGTCCCGGATCTCACGTTTTATACGCTGGACCGCGATATTTGCCACTGCCATTTTATCACCGGTGAAAAGCTAAATATGACCCAGAAATAAGGAAGGAGTTTAAGTAACAGTTTAACCGCAGTAATAATAATGATTTATTATTCGGATTGAATACGATCACCAACCTTGGTATAAAAGTAAAGGACAGATGGCAGGCTTCGAACAGGTGCTTTGATTTTGGTGGTTTGAAGTATCGAGTCAGTAGCTAACTTTGAATAATCCTACGACTATACTATAACTATCAAGTGCTAAATATGTGATGCAATGGCACCAGTACCAGACACCAGACCAGGGAAATCAGATGCAATGAAAATACACGATAAAGAATTTTGACTTAGGAATACCTCGGGATCTTTTAATTTCATTTTTGGGCAACTGAACTGAGCAAATCAATGAAAAGCAACCATGGAATTTGGAATTATAGTATGAGCTATAGCTATAATAATTGTCATTGTCATGCACATCCGTCCTATTGTCACATTAATTTTCACATCTTTGGAATCTGGAATTTGGTTTCAAGTTGAAGCTGCCGCCAATACATGGTGTATGTTTGTCTATTTTTGTAGGTCCCATTCTAGTCATTTTCATTTCTTTTGGGAATCTCGAACGTGTATTTCATGTACTTTTGGGGTAAATTCTCATGACCCTTTGATAACGTTATTCAGATAGGCCTTTTCAATTAAATTCGAGCACGAGCCGAAGTAAATTTACTGTAACAATAATTATCGAGTTTTTATTTGTGGGAACAATTTACATTAATTAACTCTGCCTATTTATACTATAATCTTAATTTGTAGTGTAAATAACCCCCAAAATATTTATGGCAATCATATCATATCATAAATGTCATCTCAGCACTGGGTAAAAACGTTTTTACAATTAGAATTACATCCAACCGTTCATGTATACAATATACAGTCATGTACGTACTTAAGTTAATCTTTTTTAAAAAATGTAAATAAAGTTTGTGGTATTTTACATGATTAAAAAAAATAATTATGATTAGCTAGATTACTTTCTAATGTCAGTATACGCTTTTCGAATTCCCTCAAGTAGAGGCACGATAGCATCCTTCGCTCCAGTACCGCCACACTTTTTGAATTGGTCCGCGATACAAGTATTCATTTCTTTGAGATCCCTGAAAACAAATAACAATGGAAAATTATTATAAATTTTTTAACTTCTTTCCTGAATCCAAAATTTCTTCAAGCGTATCGATAATCGCAAAAGCCACACGCGAGGCGCTATTTTTGGCACCATACATTCGCGTCATCATGACCATGTCTTGCCGTTTGTCGCTTGTCTCAAGTTGCATGAAACAATGTAATTGTTGAACAAGGAAAAATATTGTCAAAATACAATTTTTTGGCCAACCGGACAGAAAAAATTACAGATATGTTTGAATTAGTTTGCATTGACTCGAGAGAATTAGTAATGCGTCGTGCTAAAACAATTCGAAGGTGAAGGTGGTCTGCCAATTTTGTTTTTGGGGTGACATGATACAAATTAATCAAGATATTACAGGATTGCATGCGTGACTCTAATGAAAAAAATAATGATGGCACATGGCCTTCAAATCATTTTTGTGTCGGGATTTCCTGTTATTATGCAAAGTAGATACAAAAACATTTAATATCATGAGATGAAATGACACTTGGACTTACCAATCTGGATGTGTTTTAATCAGCTCAAAACACAAAAGTGAATCTTGACTCAGTCTGTCAAAATTCTTGGGATTCATGCATTCCTTTCCACCTTGTTTCCAGAAATCTGATAAAAAATAAGAAAAATTCTTAAATGCACCCCTGAATTGATACAAATGTATGGGGGGAATTAAATGGAAATATATTTACTTTTAAAAATTGAACTCAAATCAGTCTGATTTCCTCCTGCACCACAAATTGAATCGAGAGCAGCAAGCTTGTAATACTGTTCCAGCACTTGTTGCTTATTGAAGCAGTCCTGGACCCTCCTGAAATTCTCCAATTCACATGACTGAGATCCTATTTGTTCCAGGGAGTTGCAAGCCTGGCTCATTTTGTTAAGGGCATCATCCCTCTTCTGGGCTGTTGCACTGGGGACGTCCATCAAAGTGATGAGATTCTCAACGATGGCCATTGATAATGGACTCTGTTCGCAAGGCTTGATTTCAGAGACACCTTCGCGAAGCTACAGAAAAAAAGTAATTTAAATTACTACAAAAAATTCCAGAGAGAGTTACTTATTAAATGACTTATTAAATTACATCAGGTCTGGAAAGGGTGCAGAAGAGCATTGACTGCATGTATCCTTCCGCTTTTTCAACAATGAGATCCCAAATCGTGTACGGCCTTCCATTCTGTCCCACCCCCCTCAATGGAGGATTAGCTCCAAAAGGAAGGTTCAAACTGGCAGCATGATTTACACATGCCAAGAGGCACAATAATTTCATCATTTTTTTACACTTTTATCAGCTTCCAAGATAATTTTTAAAAGTTTCAGATGGATTTAGTGATTATTATTGTCACAGGTCAAAGAGTCACTTTCACATTCTAAAATCCATTCTTATCAAAACCAACGGTTGTCAAAAGACACGACGACAGGAAATCTTGATTTTGTTTTATTTTGTGGTTTTGGTCAAAATATGTAATATACTTAGTCGACACCTTTCCTCACTTTTGTATTCGTGCTGGCTCGCTTGAGTTCCTCCTTCCAACTGAAAATGACAAGAAGAAACAAAGGTGATGATGATACGATACGAAAGCCCATTGTGAGGAGTTCGAATGACAAGACAAGAGGAATAAAAGTGGACAACTTAAGAATTAACATGACCTGCGCATGTTACTTCTTTTTTTTATGTTCACCTTCTTAAATGAAACCACAAGAACAACATTCTCAACATTAAATTCCTCCGCTTGTGCTTTATAATTTTGAGCTCTGTTCTGTAGTTACATGAATGTATTTGTAGAGCTTGTAAGTAGTTGTAGGTAAATAATATAATTGTAAATTGCAACTTTTAAAAATAAAAACCTAGTTTACTCGATTCAGAATAAAATTGTTACGCAATTTTATCAAAAGCAGTTTTGAGTTTAAAGTGGAAATAATGCATTATTGTTACATATTATTATTATTATTGTGGTTCGTTGTTCTACAAATTAAAGTTGACTTTATGCACTTTTAAGTCATTTAATGTTTATGACATCATTATTATCATTGTACAGCATCAAAAAGAAAAAAGGAAGCTAGTTTTACCGTGATACTATTTATTTTCATGAATTTGAAATTATGTCCGGCTTAGGCACGAGTCAAGTAAAGCGTTGCTTTGCGCTTGCGCAAAATGTGGGGTCAAATTCAAAACTTTCCGTTTGGCTTTTGAGAAAAATTATTAAATGGTACACGTTAAAGGGACATGCGCAATTTTACTGAAATGAATGCCGGTTAAATCAAGTTATGTTATTTTTTGCAAGAGCAATTTAAAAAGACTACGGTTTTGTGTCTGTATCAAACTAAAATGGCGCATGTGTGGTCAAAACGTAGAACTGGCTATTTCTGGAGAACTCGGGTCAAATAAGCGCAGTCATTTAATTTTGGAACAATACTTGTAATTGGCGCATGCGCATTTAAGCTCAAATGATTTTTGCGTGAGAATTACAAATTACTAATTACACTCAATGCAGGCTTTGCTTCTCGAAAATTAAATTCGTGGGAATTTTTAAAATAAAAAGATAAAATATGCGAAAAGTCTGATAAGGATAAACTCTTTTAAAACCAAAACTTTCGATGAGCACAATTTATGTATTTTTAATTGAATATTTTACCTCTTCGCTTTAATATCAATGAGGATAACAAGAATTCACGAAAAGTAATTAGCTCCACTTAAACTTTTTTTTCTTCAAAGCAGGAACAAAGAATTGTGTTTACTCCTGAAATCTGTAAAGCCGAATGGATGCAAAAAGTCGTCTCAAGACTTGAGCAAAGATTTTTTTTCTACAATTGGCGAAGATGATATCGCAATCGAATCACATCAGCTCCTCCTTTTACTAACCACTTTAATGCCCATTATGATGCTTATCTTCTCCATTTCTTTATGATTTATTGTTTAAAAGAGCTGAAGCTCATCATCAACTTAAAAAAGAAGCTATGTCATGTCATAAGAAATGTAGTTAAAAAACTACTCTCTCCTCCTGGGTTTGGTCTGGTCTGGCCAAAAAAAATCAAGAACGAGATTGAGCGTGACAAAATAACAATGCAATGGTAAAATTGGCAAATGGATAAAAACAATGCAAGGCTCAAAAAATGTTTTTGTGTGAGATGAAGATGTACTTATCATGTTAAATGAAGTGATACTGAAAAGATTTGACTACTCAACTCAAAGTTTGTGAAGATAGAATGGAGTTTTTTTGTATTAAAAATTGCTGAAAGTTTTCGTGAGCTTAGGTAGATTAGGTAGTATGGATGGTCATGAAATGGTACTACTACTTAAACTAAAATATTACAACTTAAAATTGTTTATACTTTAATGCTACTAAAAACTTATATACAGTTACAGAGACGTAGCTGAGATTGTCAGAAAATATGAGATTATGATGGTTGGTTGGTTGTGTTGTGGATCGTTTTAAAACTTTTAGGAGAATTAGTTTCAGCTTCCAGTAAGCCAGACCTGATATATTTTGATCATCCAAAAAAACCAAAAAATGCAAAACTGAGTGGGTCAAGGTCGTTCTATAAGGAATCCTGATTTAGGCAGCAACTTATCCCGGGTAAAATTTTGTTATGAAGACAACTTGTGATTGTATAAGGATGGCTTTCCAAATTACATTCCGTTAAGCATTTAAAATTGAATCCAAGTATTTATCCTAGACTGCTCCAAGTTTGAATCGATTTTATTTAAATTGAGCAAACGGACAGATGGACACGTTAAATTCCAAAGTAGCAGTTTAACACACGCCACATCACGTGTTTATAATAAAACCTGCAGAAGGTTAGACCAAACCTGTACGTGAGTCTACGTTTCATTAAATAAGTACATATTTGGACTCATAAATAGTTATTTCGTCTTCTACTGTTATTATTATTATTACCTTCTGATGCCATTAGGGATGTCTTGTAAGAACAAGAAGTTGTATGTGAGGAAGATCAGACATGGTCAGAAATGTCACTTTTTGACTTCTAAAGGAAATATTTACGACGTGCAAGGTTTTAGCATGTGAGCGCGACTTAAGCCGCTTTACTTCGTAAAAGGTCTTTCAGCAATGTCACTGCATGTTTTCTGGAAACGTGTTTACAACATTACATACTGACTCGGAATTTTAAATACATTTTCTTTTGATCATCTTGAACTACGCAACTTTTTTTCATGGAATTAGGTATACTGATAGCAAAACTGGACAAACTGGATTGAATATTATGTATTTGAATAAAAATTAGTTAAGATCCAAATGTAGTGTGATGGTCGCATTTTACCCCAATGATGTACAGAGTTATGACTTTCGATTCTATCTTTCTGAAAATTCTTATCTGTCAATTTTCCTGGTAGTACAGCAACTAGAAATCTTACGAAACTCCAAACCGGAGCCTGATACTCCATTACCCCATCATTAATTCAATCATCCTCGTTTTCAATTGTAGAAATATGATTCTATAAACATAATTATAGCTTAAGTTATTTCTTTCTTAATTCTAGCTTATGTTTTAGTAATATCGATTTATCAAAAGTAAAGTAATTTAAAGCATCTTAAATCTGAGCTGAACTGTAGGTATCAATTATATCTCGCAGAAAATATTTAATTAAATGAGCATGAAATTGAAAATGATAAGTAGGTACACTTCTCTTGGCTTTTTAGTAATTACGATTACGAGGTTCTTGTATTTCATCCCGGTAATTTTTTTAAAGCCTTTTGCTCAATAATGGATAAAAAGTCAAGTACAAGTTGCATTAATTATTAAGACCTTTTTGTAAATTGCGACTAGTAAGAAAGTACCGACAGGACGAAATGGAACAAAAGTTGAACATAGATTTTGTTGATAAAAACCATTTTGGGTAGATCAGCTATAACATTTCTCACATTTCCCAATCAAAAATTACTTTTAAAAAACTGGTTTTCGATGCATGACGTATTGGCCTCAGTGGTGGTAATAAAATTCTAGCTAACTTCAGTTTTGTCCAGCAAGAGCAAAACAGGTACTTTTTCATTGTAACTTGAACTTGCTATTGCAATTATAATTATATTCGGGGTACATTGAGAAACCGATGTTAAAGTGTCATTCACATTACACCATCAATGCTTTTGCTGTTTGCTCGCAGCTCAGACAGATTGCAAATGTTTTTGGCACTCAATCGCTAAATACGGAAATTGATACAGCTCTACTGCATTGTAGATGCAGAAATAATTGACAGTTAAGGTATTTTTCTGCTGATAAATTAGTAGACAATATTGGTAGATCAAACCGGAAATGAGGGTCCGGTTATTTTCCATTATTCAGAATCGATTGAATTAGGCAAATTCTAACCGAAAATCTCTTGTGAAAACTTATTTTTAATTTAAAATTGGGCGAAAAAAAGAACCGTTACAGCTTAATTAATCATTTTTGTCTTGTCCCTTATGCTTGACAGTAGTTTAAAAAACTGTCTTCACTGTCGCCCCTTTTCCTCAACTTCAAATTAAACGCAAGTCATAATAAATCATTTTTTAATTCCTCTCCTTCAAAGTGCCATTTTTTTCCTTGAGCTGTATGACTATTGTAGGCTTAAGATCTAATGACATTTTAAGGTGCATCAAACTTTGGCATTTTGGGAAGTATTTAGTATGCACCCCTCTCTCCCTCACCTCCATAAAGAAAGATTACAATTACCAGCCATTATGATTACATTATTTTTCGCACATACCATCAGAATGTCGAATGACTATAAATCCTCAGCCAAAATCCAAGTTGAAGTGCGCAAATTACAGAGAACTGAGAATGTATACATCCGTCACGCTCACTCTAGTTCAGGTCCTACACAATTAGGATGTTTACTGCTGTGTGTAGCCAGTGTCATAATAGCTTCTTGGGGAGTTGACCTCGAGAAAAATTTAGGCATATTAAGTATTAGTAAAGTTGCAGACTAGACTGTGTTTTGTTTTTATGAACTTTTAGGAAGGAAGTGATGATTGACGAAACAAAGCAAAAAGGAGGAAGCAAGCATATGAAATCTGTAACATCATCATTATCATCAAGCCAAGCGATGCAATGCAATAATATGCGATGGGAAGAAGAAGCTTGCGCCTGTGGCATGACACTCTGGCTCGTGTCTGTTATCATTTCATTTTTTCCTGTGTGGTACAGGTACACATACACGTACATTTGATAAAAGTTGTAACTAATTAGATAATTAGTTAGACCCGTGCGGAGTATAAGTTTCTTACACCTGCGATGGGGATTTAAATAAAACGTATTTTTTGAAATTAGAAATAGGATTGATAAGACGATTTAATGAACTGAACTGGAAGTGCGCGTCTGAAATGGACAAACAATTCAGCTTAGAAATGCAACTTTGGAATCCAAAAGTAATCCTGAAAAGAATTCGAATTCTGTAAATAATATTTATGATATTAAAGCTAAATTGACGCATTGTGGTTTTGTCTGCATGAGGTGAGAAGAAGTTGCGTAATTTATCGGTCAGTCCATTCAAGCAAGTTGAATAAAATACGAAATGCACAAAATGAAGTTCTCCATCCACCCACCCGGCACACAGGAAAAAAATTCGCACGTATTGTTATTGTAGCAGGTTGATGATGAGAAATTCCGAATAAGCGAGGAGCAGGATCACATTGACGCTGACGCAGGAAAATTTTTTATTCTGATTATGACTTGTAATTGTTTGGTTTATGTAACTGAGTAGAAAAATATACTGGAAGCTGTATATAGTTCTAAGAATATTTTATATCCGTTTTGAGTGAGTCAGGCATCATGATCATCTTGAGTCATGCATTCAAATCAGTTTTATTTTGATCTAAATAAAATCACATTCTAGAATTTCTTATTCTCAAATTGATAAATTATTTGTCCTAAAAAATCTGGGTCAATGGTTCAAATTCCATTATCAAGTTTGTTTTAGATCATGCATGACTCGACTCGAATCTTCACTCATCAGCGAGATTGAAAAGCTACAAAAAATTATTTCGAATTATGTATTTCGATTTTCAAATGTCAATGACGCTATTAAATAATTTTCCACTTCATTCATCGCCTTCGTAAATCATGAATTCATCATATTTTCAGAAACATTAAAAATGTATTCAACATAGAAATCATATTTACTGACTCATTCATGCAAAATAAAAGCTGTGACCTCCTTCCTGAGCAGAGGTGTAAAATCAACGATTAGACACGATACGGCAGACATAGTAAAACCCCAAATCAAATTTATGTAAAACGCGCTTGGAAATATGCCCGTTAAAAAGTTACCCATGCACTCCAATCTCCAATTCCAAACTCTGGTTTTGACTGATGCAAACTCAGAAGTTGTCGCTCCATGTCAAGTATCATTGTTTCTTTCAGAAAAAAATGTGGGTGACGGGCATTGACGCGACAGGTGAAGTAGGCGTTCCTCCATTTATAATATTCTCCAATATGTCAAAACTTTATTTTTTCAATTTAATGAAATCATATTCACGGGCATAACTCTACCAAACTTAATGCATTCATGTACCTCATACACCGTTTATTTACAAAAACAAAGTAAGAATTTTGTTTTAATCTTCTGCACGCGTTCTTCTTATCAATCTTAACAAACGTTCCAGCTAAGAATGTCGCGCTAAAAAAAAACTAGACTAATTGGTCTACAATACAATACATACCAGTTCAGTTGAATTGTTCCCCGTGAGTCACGGGTCATTAGTTTTTCATAAATTTGGACAAACTAAACTTGTGACATTTTTTAATTACTTGGCCATTCCGTTATCGGTATCAGTCAGTGAACCGAGTTGGGTGAGAAGTGAAGTCCAGAAATTCAGTGTTCATTGTCCAGTTTCGTAATCTTATTTGAAAGGAATCATGATTCCAATAAAACTTATTTCTGTTTCCCTCCTCCTCACGGTCATCGTTTCTACCGATGCCGTGATTGATAAGAGCCTTTTGAAGACATTAAACACTCTCGGAAAATCCGATGTTCTTGTCCACTTTTCCGGTGAAAATTCTCAAGTTTTGAGGAACATTAAAAAGATGTCATTCCCGAATCGAATCAGTAAAGTCAAAGAATTGACGAGAGGATTGCATTCCCTCACAAATTCCATGCAATCTCCCGTCCAAGAGTTCCTGAAATTGCATAATGCCAAGAGTCAAAGTTTCTGGTCGAGTAACCAAATGGTTATTCATGACGCAAATCTCTGGCTTCTTCAAGGAGTCGACGCCTTCCCACAAGTGAAGAGGATTCAGAGACTCCCGGTAGTCAAATTGGCTCCCATTCTGCCAACGGCGGTGAATCCCAAAGCGGATACCATTCAGTGGGGTGTCGCGAAAATTCAAGCGGATCAAGTTTGGTCTACTTTTGGAACAAAAGGAGAAGGAACGGTTGTTGCCAACATTGACACAGGGTAAGTCAAGAAATTAATAAAAAACATATTAAGAGTCCTTTTTAACGGAATAATTTTTGAAGGGTGCGCTCCACTCATGAAGCGCTTAGTGGAAATTGGAGGTCAGACCATGGGTGGTATGACCCCTACACGAATACAACCGTTCCTGATGACTCGAATGGACATGGTAAGAGGTTTTATGATAATAATATATTTTTATTCATAACTTAATATTTGACCTTAAAATAAATTAGGAACGCACACGATGGGCACCATTGCAGGAGCGGGTGGAATTGGCGTAGCACCTGGAGCGAAATGGGTAAACCATGACTTCATCAATCACTGAAATTTTTTTCAGACTGGTAAATAAAATTATGCGTAATATGGATACAGATCGCTTGTAGGGGATGTGGGAGCAGTTCCTGTGGTGCAGCTCAACTTCTCGCGTGTGGTCAGTGGATGCTCAGTCCAACTAATCCGGATGGAACGGTACTTCACATTTTTCAATTTGTCATTTTGAAAGACTATTCGTTTTTTATTTAAATGTTTTAGGACCCTCAACCTTCCTTGATACCAGACGTTGTATCTAATTCGTGGGGCTCCAATATTGGAGGCGATGACTGGTACAATGCGACAATTGATGCTTGGAAGGCTGCAGGAATCCTACACGCCTTTGCTATCGGCAACTCTGGTCCCGCTTGCAAAAGTGGTGGGTCTCCCGGAGACCAGCCAACCACATTCAGCGTTGGATCAACTGACGTTAACGACAAATTGTCAATCTTCAGTAGCAAAGGCCCCGGCGGAACTTTCCCCGCCACTTATACTAAGCCTGAGGTATGTTTCAATTTTAAAGTAATTGAGAGCCTGTCTTGAAAAATGGATTTTCAATTCCAGATCGCGGCTCCAGGAAGCAATGTCTACTCGGCATGGTGTACGGGCGATAGTGACTATAATACAATCTCTGGTACATCTATGGCTACGCCCCATGTAAGCTTTAGTGTTTGATTAGCTCCACTTAAAAAAATTAAAGGTAAATGAGTTCCTTTTTAACTCCTAATCAGGTCGCTGGGACCATTGCCTTAATGCTCTCGGCCAGGCGTAACAAAGCCGGCAACCCCTCCGAAAGAATGACGATGGATGAGGTTTCCACCTTAATTGAGCAAACTGCGGACACACAAAACCTCACCGTCTCATTTCCAAATTATCGTTGTGATAGCATCTTTTACGGAAAGAACCGTTACCCGAACAATCAGTTTGGGTATGGAAGGGTGAATGCGTTGAAGTCAGTAAATGCAACTATAAATGGACCGCCACCTGTCAGCACCATCGAAAAATAAGCGACCATCTTTTGAGTCAGCTTTTGGTGATTTATTTAATAGATTTTGATAATTATTATTATTAACACGCAAGCTTTTTTTCATTTTGAAATAAATCGAGACTTGTCATACATGCAGGTGAGGTTGTTGGGTTTATATTCATCAAAGATTCTCCACCAAGTAATAAAAATTAATCATTTGTGGAAAATAAAATTTATAGGAGGCTTTTAGAAAAAATGAAAGTTCAGCGATTTAAAAAAAAGACTTTATATATGAACTTAGGAAGCACATTTCATCACAAGTCATCAAATTGAAAATGGCATTGTTTTATGCTCGACTCGTTCCATTTTTCCTGGGTTTTCTTTCGTCTTGTGATGGTCTCGAAATAAATCTACTCAACTTGAACCTAAATCCAAGCATTTTAGATGGCCTCACAAAACTTACTCAATCCTCGATCCCATCCCCTACTACTCCCACTGCATTTGATAACGTTGACCCAAGTCTCCTGCAACAATTCTCACTTTCCCCAGATGCAACCCCAGAACTACTTCTTGAATTTGGGGGTAATCAAGCCGCCATCAGGGAAGTGGAGTCCTCCAGGTTTGAGACACTTCAATTGCAAAGGGAAGCCCTTGTTACAGGTCTCATGTCACTAGCTTCAAGAAGACAAAGCACGATCAAGACAGTTTTGAGAATTTTGGGAGTCGATTTCAAATCATTTTGGGGAGGAAATCAATTGATCATATCAAAAGGGAGTTTGGATCTTGTTCAATTACTAGCAGCAATACCGGATGTTACATGGATTGGGGAGACACCAAAAATCAAAGCAGGCCCCATAATTCAATCTGATAAAGGACCGGAACCCCCTGCACCTCCGGCAAAGGATAATGGAACTCTTACTCCTCCACAATGGAACATTGCCAAAACTGGAGCGTTTGACGTCATGCATCGTTGCGATTGCAATGGAACAGGAATAATTGTTGCAAATATTGACACAGGGTAAAATAAAAGACAAAATCAAGAAGAGTTTAATCCGAATAAATCTATTATATACACGTAACATGTTTCTAATTCAGAGTAAGAATAACCCATGAAGCACTGATTGGAAACTTCATTCCAGGCGGTTTTAAAAATTTTATTGACCCCGATAACTCCAAAATCATGGACGACGACGGTCACGGAAGTCATACTATGTTTGTTCCCTCATATCTTGGTAAAATGACGGATTTTAATAACGTATTTATCATAACTCATTTTCGTTTAGGGGAACAATGTGTGGCCAAAAGAAGGGAATAGGAATGGCTCCCGGAGCTCGTAAATTGTGAAAAAATTCCATTGAAAAAAATGATGTGACTTTAAACGCACTAAATTGTATGTATTTAGGTTGGATAGCTTGCCGAGCTTGTGACTCTCAATCGTGCCCAACGGAAGCGTTATTTAACTGTGGCGAATGGATTCTCGAAATCTGCATTGTATTTCCTACTACCTTATGCCCTCACATCATTTCAAATTCCTGGGGTGGTTTGCCCCTAATCCCATCTCAGACATTTTACAATGGAATAGTGGATGCATGGACGTGTTTCGGGCTTCTTCATGTCTTCGCGTTTGGGAATCTAGGACCTCTTTGTTTCAGTGGAGGGCCACCTGGAAATCAACCCAGGGTATTTGCAACAGGTTCGACTGATATAGAGGATAGCCTATCCTATTATAGTTCCAAAGGACCTGGCTTTCCATGTGGCTTGAAACCGAATGTAGCCGCGCCAGGGCAGAACATTTTCTCAGCTTGGAACACGAGCGACACTGCATACAATACAATATCCGGGACTTCGATGAGTTCTCCGTGTGTGGCCGGTAAGAGCATAAAAACGACCAATCTCTGGAGAAAACATGTTTCATTTTAATAAAAATCTTTTGATCTGAAGGAGCGATGGCTCTCGTACTCTGCGTAGCCTGCAAAAAAGAAAATTGCACCTTTGAGCAGGGCCGATGCATGATCCCGAAGGATACGAATTCCTTCAAACACGTTTTTATGAATACTATCCAAGCATTAATTGAATCAACTGCTGATCAAAAAGGCTTAACTGTCTTCTTGCCTACATTTAAGTGTAAGGAATTGTCGCTGTTTGGAGAACAGACTCTGTGGCCCAACTTTCAATTTGGGTAAGTCGATTTTATGCTGACATGATATGACATGTTCCAGTACAAAAGTAGTTTTTAAAATGATAAATTCTTAATTAATCTTTGCATCTCTTCAGATGGGGAAGAATCAATGCCTTTAAAGCTGTCAGCAAAATAATAAACTGCAAAAAGAAAAGCTGAGTTTGCAGACATGAACCGTTTTCGCTTTGGATCATTTGAAATTAATTGGAGCGTAAAACAGTTATAACTTGAGACGGAAAATAAAAAAAATTAAAAAAACATTTTCCTTGAGAAAAAAAGTTCATTCGGCTTCCCTTATTCCAACTAAAAGCACTATCTCTACATTTGAAAGTCTCAAAATGCCCCTATTTCACCACATCATATTAATTTTACTTACTTGGAATGGTTTTACTTTCGGTTTGAAATTATTATCGATTCCCAATCAACTCTGTTTCAATTTCATCTTCCCCACTTTCCAATCTCTTAAGCACTTTAACGGGTGGTCAGAGTCTAGACCAAAAAACGTTGGTCGTAACGCCCCAGGACCTTCTCAAGATTGATAATGATCTCCTCCAAAAATTACAATCATCCTCATCATCAGACTCTACTCCAAATTCGGATATTCTTGTCGAATTTGGAAAAACTGCATCAGTCCTAGACGTTTTTAAAACGAGGACATTCTCATCAATTTTGGAGAAGAGACAAGCCCTCGTTTCGGAATTGCAGAGGCATTCCAATCAGAAACAACTTCTCGCGAAACAATTACTTTCTGCATTGAACATCAAGTTCAAAAGTTTTTGGATTGCGAATAACATGTTTATTCAAAATGCAGTTTTAGGATTAGTCCAAGCGCTTTCCACGCTTGAAGATGTGACAAAAATTCGAAGCACTCCAGTTATCAATTTAACCCCGATTGTGAAGTCGAATACAAAGGAGTTAAATGAGCAGAACCAACAACTCGAGACGCAATGGGGCGTTGACAAGATACAAGCCTCACAGTGTTGGAGTGACACTAGTTTACAGGAAACTGGAAAGAACGCAATAGTCGCTACGATTGACAGCGGGTAAGAAAAAAACAATTGTAAACTAAATTTGTAGATACAAAATTAATTTACTGAACTATCAGGGTGAATGTGCAACACGAAGCCTTAAGAGATAATTACGCAGCGAATCAAATTCCAGGTTATCATGCGTGGTTCGGTATGTCCAGCTTTTGTAAAATGCTTGGTTTTTTGTAAATATTTTTATTGAAAAAGATTTTTCTAAACCTTTGAGCAGATCCATACACCAAATCTTCTAGCCCAATTGATGAGAATGGTAAATTGCAAACTTTATGAAAATTCAGTTGTTCTTCTAAAACAGATTTTTAATCCTTTTCTTTTTTATGCTAGGTCATGGCACACATACAATGTAAGTTATTCGTTCAACTAGTAAACAATTTATAATTTTTAAAACATTTTATAAAAATTTTAATGCAGGGGAACTATTTGCGGAACCCATAAGGGAATCGGAGTGTCTCCGGGATCAATTTGGATAGCTTGCCGTGGGTAAGTACGCATTTCAAAATGGATTTAAATGATAATGAACTGATTTCAAACTTTGTTTTAGCTGCGACACTGGCAGTTGCGGTTCGGCAGAGGTATAAAAATATTTGAAGAAATATTTCTAGCTTTCCTACATTTTAAAAACTATTTTTTATTCTTAGCTCACCGGTTGCGCGCAATTCATGATGGCCCCCACTGACACAAATGGAGACAATCCCAACCCCTTCTACTGTCCTGATGTTATAAGCAATTCATGGGGAAGTGCAGTCGGTAGTGACGATTGGTACAACTCTTGCGTTGACGCTTGGAAAAGTGCTGGAATCTTTTCGTGTTTCGCTGCGGGAAACAGTGGGCCTTTATGCGCAACATGTGGATCTCCAGGAGATCAGCCAGGGATTTTCTCAGTCGGGGCTACGAATTCAAATGATGAATTGGCTGTGTTTAGTTCAAAGGGACCTGCACTTTTCAATTTTGATACAAAACCTGAAATCTGTGCTCCAGGAGAGGATGTATATTCTTCCTGGAATACGGGTCCACAAGATTATGAAACGATTTCCGGGACTAGCATGGCCACTCCACATGTTGCTGGTACGGGCTAATTTTATTCATGATTACTATTAATTATGGAAGGAAAATAATTTTTACTGAATTGATGCAGGTGTCGCAGCTTTGATGATTTCCCGAAGTAGGACATTGGATAGTGCGAATGTAGCTATCCTGGATTTTGACCACATAACGAACATCCTTGAGCAAACAACGGTGAAAGACAAGCTTAGTATGGGTACAGGGAATTTCCCATGCGGTAGCTTTTTAACAGGAGGTTTTCCAAATAATCAGTTTGGGTAATTAAACAAAATGAATATCTAATATATTTAATGCCTTTAAAAAATTTATGGATGAGACTGCTCCTAATTTTTAGCTTTGGTATGTTAAATGCTTTCAACGCTGTAAGCATGGTCCAAAAGGATGCGGAGGCAAAATGAGAAAAAAATGCTTTTGATTCAGGGCCAAAAACTATCATTTGATTTATTTGAAACCATCAAGGTTAATAAAAAGCAAATTTCCATCAATAAACAATGAATTATCGATTACTTTCGACAAAAATATTTATAAAATCAGAATCAGACTTTGTCCAATTTGGAAAGAAATCAAGTTAAAGATATAATAAAGTTGTTTATCTTCTTCCCCTTCCTCCTCCAGCCCCAGCCCCTCCTTGTCCACCGGATGCAGGTCCGAAAAGCGCTTTCACTCCATAATACAGATTCAGCCAAAATCTTAGGAAGCTGAAGAGGCTCATATGTGAAATAAATACGGCCAGTATTTTCGCCATCAGTCCCTCTGTTCGTTTTATTATTTCCTGGGGATCCGATATGCTTTCCATAGCCTTCATACTACCGGTGACAACTCCCCAAATAAACCATAGGATCGAACCTAAAACGACAAGGCCAATATCGACGCCTCCGCGTACCTTTAAAGCCATATTAAATGAACCCATTTAGAAAGATATCAGTAAATGGAATTGAATGGAAAGGATGTCCGGTGACATAAGTGCAAACCCAGTAAGCAGACGAGGGGAGTCTCTCAGTTTCCGAAGGGATCACTCCATACACGACATCAAATTTATACTGATGGGTCAGGACGCTGGCGACAAAGTACATGACAATGGCATTCATTACACCAGTAAAGCCGATATAGTTCAAGGCCATCTGGCTTAGTGTAAGGACCATTGCTATTCCCAGAATGTTTATGAGCTCCTCTAGCTGGGGTGATAAAAATTAATATTTTAGGTTATGCAGAAAACTATTTCCGATAAAATGATTTTAAAAAATGATATTCAATTTTAGTACAGCAATCTTTCCATTCGCCATATTCCTGGTTTACTAAATATGAAGGTCCCGAAATAGGTACTACAGGGAAATGGATAAAATCTGGAGAATAGAGGGGTTTTTGTACTTGTCGTTTATCTAAAAAAAACTCTAAAATTAAAATTAGCATTGAAGTTATTTTTCGGCTAAATTGATTTTTGACAGACCTTATGGTTGATACTTATTCGTTTCAATGGAGACCGATGAAAGCGGAAGGCTTTACGACTATCAAGGCACTTGGATTTCGGGGCAATGTGATTGTGATATATCAATCGACTCGGGAGAGTGTCAGGAGTCAGGAGCGTCCATGTGTAAAAAATATTTGGGCGCTGGGTCAATAGGGCGATAGGTCATGGAGATTACAGACTAGAATTATTTTTTAGAATACTTTGACAAAAACCTCCTTCTTTTGAATTTTTTTCATTGCGCCCCAAAACAAAAAAAATGCGTAAAATGCCGACGTTTTAAAAATAGTTTTATTTAATTCAGTTCAAATATTTTTTTACAAGAAAGCTCAATATGTCTGGGCATGTTGCATGATCCTGGAAACCTCAAAGACTTTCTCAATTAAGTTAGTGTCGGACAGTTCAGGAGGAAGTTGTTGAGCAGAACTTCCACCTGCACTACCTCCAGAAAAGAATCTTAATCGTCTTTGCATTTCTTGTTCCACCCTACTCATTTCCATTAAATCGACAAAAGATGTGTGCAGAATATACTCCACTTCCAACATCCAGTCCCGTAAAGCATCAAGCTCTGTATTAAATCTTTGTTGTACTTTCCATTGTTTCCATGATTTGTTGAGCAAACGGTTGTGTCCTCCAAAGTCCGTAGCCGTGGTCCAAAAGTCGAATGACGACTCCAATATTGATAATCGCTCTCTTTATCCGGACATACATGCTACCATTTTCTCTGAGGGTTGTAGCAACCTCCAATACTTTTCTTCTGATTTCCAAATTTCGACTCTTTTAAAAGAACAAAAAAAAGTAGTAACATAATTTTCGAGTTCAGCAAAATACTCATACAAAAAGTACCATATTTGAGGAACTTCCAGTTCCGGATGCAAACCCTCCTCCAGAGGGAGCAGTATTTTGTTGGAATGCAGAAGAAGTCGAGGCGTGTGCATGATCATTATCTGCTGACATTCCAGATCTGGAATGCGTGCCAGTTTGATTTTGATTTGACCCAGTGGGCAGCATGCCAATTAATTCGGAAAACAATTATTTTTCAATTCAAAAATTGAACTACTCCTCGGGTGTAATGCAGAATAGGCAAAGTTGAAAAGCTAAAGTAATTTGGTCCAAAATGGAAGCGACGAGAAATGAACAAACTTGGAGACAGTGTACCATCCAAAATGGTATACAAAACCAAATCATAGTAATTAAAATCGCTTTACTTGCACAAGATACTTTTATTTCGTAAATAAACTATTGTTCTGTGCAACATTGATTAAGCATTTCTTCGTGGATTAAAGAATGCAATTAAAAATTGATATTATTACTTTGGCGGCATCGTCTACCGAAAATTACAGAAATTATGCCACGTATGGTATTGTTCCGGAGCTGTCGTCCGAAGGTATCCGAGAAATCAGGATTGAAACAAAGTTCAAAGAACAAATGCATGAAATATAATTTCTATTTATCATGTATTGACTTTTATTGAAAAGTTAGTCATACAAGCTTGGCATTAATGAAACAATTCGTAATAAAAAGACTTAACATGCAGGTGTCAGTCACCGGGATCTCAAATCACATTTCTTCACATTGAAATGTTCAAAACGCATACAAATTATATGAAACTATGAATGCTAAAAACTCTAGTTAGGCGGAATTGGATTTTCCAAGATTTCATGGTAAAGCGTCAGATTTAATTATCCCCTTCCCAGCGTCTCCGAGAGTCTCCGACGAGTCCGGCACTTTGTCCCATTTTGTTCTTTTGCTTTTTGCTCGCTTTTGGTTTTGGCTTATGCATCAGAATGCCAATGCCATGTGCCTTTTTGCTCTTGAGCTTGACTGAACGAACATGTGCTCCAGCTCCCTCATCTCTTCAGCTGAGTGATTGTTATTAAATGATTTGGCTAAAAAATCAATTTTTAAAGATTTTTTTTTATTCTTATTAATTATGAAACATGTTTGTTCTAACTGTAACTGTAATTAATTTATTGAACTGTGAACAGTCGTTTTCACATTCCCAAAGTAAAAAAGATGAAAAGAAAATTTTATTTTGGTGGGTGAGATGATGAATGTGATTGTAGTTTTCCGTCAGCTTAAAAATGGACGAAATTACCACTGTAAATTGTCCATATTTAAGCACAGCAAATATAAAGAGTTTGCAAGAAAATGGGGTGAAGACGTTACTTGATTTCATCAGTGCTCCTAAGGAGAAGGTCTTGTCTTTTGGAGTGAAAGACTTGGTAAGATAAGAACTTGAGTAGAATTTAATTTATTTATAAAACTTTGGTCTACCCAATTGATTGTGCACGAGGTTTATGTTAATTTTATAGAATTATGATGTTACTCGGGATGTAATCCTTGAGACGTTACAGCCATATCCTGTTTCAGCTTTGGAATATTTCACTGGGGACAAGATCGTTCCAAGATGCACTGGACTTAAAGGGTATCACCTCAGCTGACCCGCTAAACGTTAATGATACCTTAGTATTACGTAAAATCTTTTGTTTATTTTCCAGTCTTGATAAGATGCTTGGAGGTGGTCTATTTTCTGGAGACATTTTGGAACTTTTTGGGAAAACGGGAACTGGAAAGACTCAACTCTGTTTGTACCTCGCGTCTCAGTATTGTGCCTGTGATAAGACACCCTCGGTTATATATTTTGACTTAAAGAATGACTTTAATGCGACGCGATTACTTAAAATGCTAAATCAAGATGAAAATGTGAGTTTTCACTATCATGTTACCGTTATTTCAGTTCAGTTGGATTTTATTGTAATTGATTGGGTTTGTCTCGTTTTTTCATTAGAAACTAGATCAGGTTATGATTTTCCATAAAGAAAATATGGACCAATTGATCAAGGAGCTTGATGACATAAAAAACCAAAGTGTTGGAGGTATCGATAGCTTCTACAGTAAATGCCGTTTGCTGATAATTGACTCCGTCCCAATGGCAATGTATCCTGCTGCGACTAGCAATTTCTACTGTAAAGTAACTACTTAAGCACGTTCTTTACTCGAAGTGACCTGACATAACATGACATTAATTATTTTTATTACTCCAGCATGGAGGCACATCCAGGAGAAACTTCTTCACCGTCTTCATTGGCTGGCTAACCATCTTCACATGGCCGTCGTCCTCGTGAATCACGCGGTGACTCCCCGAACTTCAGAACAAGACAACGAGATACTTAAAGTTAAGCCGGCGATGGGACAGTATTGGCACTCCAAAATTAATATCAGTATTTATCTGGAGAGGAGCAGAAATACAGACCAAATTTCTCGTTTCAAGGGCACTTTGAACAAAAGCTTTCGATCTGCTGTAGGGCAGACCTTCGATTCAGTATTGGCACTCCAAAATTAATATCAGTATTTATCTGGAGAGGAGCAGAAATACAGACCAAATTTCTCGTTTCAAGGGAACTTTGAACAAAAGCTTTCGATCTGCTGTGGGGCAGACCTTCGACTTCTTTATTGGACCTAGTACAATTGAAGATGTGACTGTGATTAATGACGAAGAAGTGGAAGAAAGATTCACCGGAAGCAGTCCAAATTCAAATGTGATTATTGAAGAGCCTACTCTCAATAACGCAGAGTAGAAATTGCGTGTATGACGTCTTCCTCCAGTTATTTTTTTTGAAGACTTTAATCACGCGACGTGTTATTTGGCTCAATTGTTAATCATGCCATTATGAATTATGATTTTTCAAGTTTAGAGTTATGGCCACATGTGAGGTCTTAATACATTTTTCGCATTTGTGGAAACTAATTGTGAATGAACACGGGTAAATGTAACATTTTCTCGTTTTCTTGTGTTTTGAATTTTAATTAGTGATATGCCGAAATGCTTTCCCATAAGTACATAGTCATCTTTAGTATAAGTCTAGTCTTGTGTTTACAATTAAGAGTTATAGCTCAAGAAGAAGAAATAACTGTTTTGACTGTTTACATTACCATCAGGAATCAATTACTAGACCTTCAGGCTCAAGCTGGTAATTTGTGCTAAACCGTATGCTTTAATTAATATCAAAATGTAACTATTTTATTTAAAAAACGAATATATCAGCCGGCATTCAGGAAAGTATTGCCTACTACGCGAACGAAGTAGCCAACCTTGCTCAGAACCAAGCTGCGGCAGGATCCTATGATCAGCAAATGATTCTGGAGATAGCGGATTTGCAATCGAAGAGAAATCAGGATATTGGGAGGATTCAGTCTTCATTTGAGCTATGGCGAAGTAATTTTCGGGTGATTAATAAGACATTTACGAATATGAAAACAAGTGGAGCGATTTCTTAAAGTATTACTTTTTTAATGTGCTAA
Organism: Seira musarum; assembly: GCA_027743895.1. Lineage (NCBI taxonomy): Eukaryota > Metazoa > Arthropoda > Collembola > Entomobryomorpha > Entomobryidae > Seira > Seira musarum. The sequence goes on along the minus strand of JAHZMX010001878.1, from coordinate 1,927 downwards.
AGTATTCCAGTAATAAATACTATGTTTCAGTATTCCAGAAAAAAAGTTTAACATGATTGTCCTTGTCGTTATTTTTGAGCTTCCGCATAAATAAAATGACAATAGGAAATGGACATTGGAAATAGTGACATGCAATTGGCATTGACGCAATGGAAATATTCTTTGAACAGATTTTGCATCAAATCATAAAAAGGAAAGGCCTGAAGTGAAATGAATTTTGTCATGCAATTGCTCATGAAATTTTTAATCATTGTTTCCTCATTCCTTGTTACCGGCATAACCAATCTGAATGGCAGTTGATTTCTTTTTGCTCATAATTTTTAACTAGCAGAAATATGGAGATAATTTGGAAATGTATTTTCTACATTTTAATATTTTCCGTTGCTCCTTCCGTAATGGTCCCAAGATGAAAGCTTAACAGAGATCACCATTGATATGTTTGCTGAAATGGAGAAAGAAATTTTTGGACTGAGTTCAAAAATCGGTAAGCATTAATTATAAAATTTTAATCTAAGTAAACTGACAAAAAATATGTTAAAGTAATATCAAACGCATTCCGTTCCAGGTGATCTCCAGGCTGAAATGTCCGCCTTAGCCGCAAGCATACAAAACCTTGCGGGTGAAACCGCGGTTGTCGGGTCTGTGGAGCTAGCAGAGATTCAAGAACTCATCACCGTTTCAAACAAGCAGGAAAATGACATTAAAAACCTCAATTATTTCAACAGCCTCTGGCAACAAAATTTCCGGAACATCAACAAAACATTCCAAAAAATGCAACAACGGGGAACGCCCACAACACTTCCAATTTTGAATGCTCCTTCTGTAGCTGGAGGTCGATCACTGGTCATTTTACCCATGATCACTGACCGTTCCAATATCACCGTGAGAGTTGGAAACAGCACTAGAAATTATCAGCTTTCGAATCTAAAGATGTTAAAAAATGTAACTGCCAACGTTCCATCAACAAGACCACGTATGATTTCAAATTCAACTTTGAATTCAAAGTCAGGCTCAAACAGAGGTCGAACCCGTCAGAGTCAATATAACAGGAATCAAGTTTTACCCATGATCACTGACCGTTCCAATATCACCGTGAGAGTTGGGAACGGCACAAGAAATTATCAGCTTTCTAATCTAAAGATGTTAAAAAACGTAACCGCAAACGGTCCACCAACACGACTACGTACGATTTCAAATTCAACTTTGAATTCAAAGTCAGGCTCAAACAGAGGTCGAACCCGTCAGAGTCAATATAACAGGAATCAAGTAACATAAAATACTTGAAGATTCCATCTTACACTAAATACCAAGTGACCCACCGGATGAGGATGCCTTTAATTTATGAAATTAATTGTGATGTATTCACATTTCTAACATATTTTTAATAAAAATCCAAATACATTTAAACATTAATCATTTTTGTTTAAAACTGCTAAGGATTAAGGCACCCAACGAAAGCATTTTGGTTTTCCCCTATTGTTCATAAAACTATTTCCTTCACATTTAAAAGTCTTCCGGAACTCTTCAGTGTGCGATAAGATATTCAACACATCAACTTCAAACAAGTATCGGATGTTCTTCGTTTTCTTTTCAATATTAGGCTTATTCCAGCGTTGCATACACAAGTGCTATGTATATTAAAAAACAAAAAATCATTTATATTTAATTTGCGCATGTATCAGAACTTTGACTTGGCATTTAAAAGTAGACTTACGATTAGTACTCTTATGTAAGACATGAAAAATAGTTGATCCTCCGTTATACAGTGCTAATTTAGGTAAATCGGATTTATCCTGAAGGAGAAGAGGAAAATTGAAACTCCCGTAAAATAACACTGTTAAATAAAAATTCCTCTCCTCCGTAGTGACCCAACCAATATTTTTGAGTTTTCCACTAAAAAATAGTTTAAGCTTTTCTCTACGAGTTG
>JAHZMX010001877.1:0-21368 GCA_027743895.1 Seira musarum | reverse complement strand
CTAATGCTGAGCAATGCACGCTGTAGCCTCAGCTGTTCATTCATTTGCTTTGTTGCTATCGTGTAGGCTTGCTTGCGCTCAACTGTCACTAGCTAAGTAGATCCCGGTATAAGTAACGTAATTGTAAACAGCAGAAAAAGTTGATCTAGACAGTGCGACTGGGAAATGCGATTAAGGGGGCACGTTGGGTCCTTCCCTTGTCGTCCGTTATAGTGCAATACAAATCTTAAGAATGAAGCAACGTAATATGTCGTTTAAGTGAAATCCGTCGGTACTGAATATAATTTGCCGTGAAGGTTTGCAAGGAAATTTGATGAATAAATTTGAAATTCCAGACAAGTCAGGAAAAATTTGGGACTTCGGGTCTTGATTGCACTTTTTTTTATACGAATTTACACCCCTGTGGAAAAAATCAATCCGTCATTAATTTAATTAAGTTTAATGCAAAAATTATGTATATATTTAAAACGCGAATTCATCTTACTTTCCTGACAATTATATCAAGCTTCAACTTTTGCGTAGGTTGTTGTTGTTGTTTTTCATAGGCCAAACCCATTAAATCTTCCTTCGTCGTTTTGAAAAGGGCTTGCTCATTGCCCTTTATGCCCTTATGCCCATCGAAAGAGTTTACCTGGTCTCGTTGGCCTGGCTTGGCCAAACAAGAGTCAAAAGGCATTCCCGAAAGGCATCAAGCCAAAAAGCATTTGCATTGCATTGCATGCCACCACATGACATGAGTCATGTCACAGACCAGACCATGCAAAACCAATCACAGTCATTCCTCATTCTTGATTGTCATGTATTATGCATTATTTTTTTCCACTGGTTTATATAATAAATGACGATGGATGAACGATAATATTATGTTTTGATATAGATGATGTTTTTCTGATCTGATGATCACCATCATCATTGTAATCAACAACGAAAGTGATTATGATTACGATTGCATTGCATTTCTGCCATATGTGAACTTGGCTCTTGAAAAAGATCAAAAGTGACGCGTGTGGACATGCAAAGCTTAACTTCAAAAGTACCTGCAATGCAATCAAAATAGCATCAGAGTAGAACAAACCAATGCACATTGCAATTGCGATTGCGATTGCACTAGTTACATATAAAAAAAAGTATCATCTCAAAAGTCATTTCATAATTCATAATAAAATAGCTTCAGATTCAGATAAATTATTTTAAATGACATTTAAGTAGTTTTTGTTTGCTGGAGTAGGTACGGAATGAAAAAGAAATGCATTCTCTTATCATTTTTTTTCAATTGAGAAAAGTTAATGGGAAATATGAGACAATTAAAAATGTTGAATTCAAATGTGCACGACCGAACTAAAAAAAAGTGTCAAATATGAATTAATTAGTCTACAGATGCAATTTAACGGTGAAAACAGTAACGGATTTTTTTAATTAGCCCTTAATTGAGGACAACTTCTCTCCTTGATTGTCGAAATAACTATTTTTTCCTTTGAATTCGACAACAAAATATTGGTTTCTCAAACTAAATCCGCGATGTAAAGATTAGTTTAAGTAGCTTTCGGAAAAGCTAAAATATTCGGTTACTCACGATGAGTCATAAAATTAATTTTTTGAAGTTTTTGTTGAGTTAGTATGATACACGGGAATAATGTCAATTCTTGAGATCTGATGAATGATGGAATTTTGTATTCTGTACAGATGGAAGCTTTGGTCAGCCAGCAAATTTTGAAATGCCATAAAACTTGCAAGAAACAGAATTGGCCAAAATGAAGTCGTGTGGTTAATACCGAGATATTCCCATTTTTCTGCCCCTCAGAAAATGAGGAAAATATCTAAAAGGATATGGTGGCGGGAGACGTTTCTATCTGGCATTTAAATGCATTTTTACTCGATAGGTATACAAAATTCCTATAAATAGCCCAAGTTATTCAATCAAAATTCCATCAAATGACTTATTAGTGTCGGCTTCATGTATATTTTAATTTCTTACTTTTCGGCATTGCATTGTTTCAATTTTTTCGGTTAAAATCGTTTCCCACTCTAACAATAATTGGAATTTCTTTAAATGGGAAACTTGATTGACAAAATAACCATTTTACCTTATTTTTTACGAAAAAATAATTTGCTTCTCAAACTTAATCCGTCATTTTAAAAATCCGTGAGCTACAATACAAATTGCAGAATCAATCAAATCACCGATTGCTTATGAATAATGCAACTTTAATAAGTTTTGGTATGCATGCATGACAATTCTTGAGTTCTAATGAGCAATGCTATTTCTAGTGGGAAAAGATAGTCCATGACAGTCAAATAGTAATTTATAGTATTACGTTACTGTAAAGCTGATCTATTTTTTTTAAAATTAATTCGTCTTACATTTTGCGCAAGAAAAAAAATATATTGACATTGTTCGAATACGGTTTGTTTAGAAGATTTGACTTGATGATTCGATTTTAAAAAGAAAAACTGTGAAATTATGATGCCCACATATGGGCAGTTTTATCATTTGTGTTTATGAAAATGTGTGAAATTAAGGAGCGATCTGTGATCTTTGATGTGAAGGAATGATAAATTAAATGGAGTCAATAAACAAGTTTACTATTTTTCTGTGTACGTAAAGTACATACCCTTCGTTTTGCTGCATGGTCATGACCTTGCATTCATGTTCCCCAAAAAATTGATCTTCTATGTCATCCATCAATTATAAATTCTTTCTGGTGAATTCTCCGTTGATAATGACCTCCCAAATGGTTATAGATTGTAATTAAATATTGGCGTCTCTGTTCATTGTTACATTGATTGGTAGTGTTGCATTCAGGTGTCTTCTTCTTCAATTTCATTACCATCATTGACTTCAATCTTATTGTCGTAAAAAAAGACCCCAAAGCAGAAATACAAACTGCATTGTTAACGTAAGTAGGGTTACTGCCGGCGTAGGTTATCCCGGTGTAAATGTTCCGGTCTAAACTGATGGAAAAAAATTTTCGTGACCATTTTTCTGATAATTTATTCATTATTAATGTTTATCAAATGTCATTTAGCATATACCTGCCTATATTTAATGCATAATTTTCATTTAGCATGTTGTTTTAGCATTGATAAAGTAGGAATTTGGCAGGTAATTTTTGAATCGACTTAGTTATTTAGGCAGAAAACTATTAGAAAGGTTTACAATTTAGCATGCAGACCAAGCATATTAATTTAGCATATCTCTATAGAAATCGGCTTACAAGGGAACATTTTCAAGTGCCCCCCCTAATCGCATATACCACTCATACTGTCTTGATCAGCGTTTTATGGTGGTTACGAATCCGTTGTCGAAATACTGGAGATATTTAAGATGAATTTTTAATTTTCATTTTTTATGAAGAAAATTGCTACGTTTGGATGAGGATCGACATCACTTTGCGGATTTCGTATATTGAGGACATTAAAGCATATGGCAGAATTGGAGGGAAGGTCCAACCATTTCTTTGTCCAAGAGGAATAATACCTCACGAACTCGGTTTTGGAAGTTGGTGTTGATCTGTATTGTATCTGTTGTATGCCCAATACATTGTATATGGACATTTTCAGGCACGAAAATAAAAATTAAAAATTCATCTAAAATATCTCCAGTATTTCGACAACGGATTTGTAACCACCAAAAAACGCTGATCAAGACAGTATGAGTGGTATATGCGATTAGGGGGGGGGGGGGCACTTGAAAATGTTCCCTTGTTAGTACAGAACGAATGTCACTGATCCTCAAAACTAACCATAACAATACTCGCACTTACTTTGAACGAGGAACTCGCACTTCAGGAACAATGAAATTTTCTTTAGTAGCTACACACGTACACTTATTCCGGTGTTTCAGTACCATCTGTGTGGTTTTACTTTTGGCGGTTCTCAATACCTGACGTTAAAACGCAAGATGGCCAAACTGTAATACATGGTCAAAGTGCAANGGGGGGGGCACTTGAAAATGTTCCCTTGTTAGCATACATCATTAGCAGTTGGCATATTGGTTTAGCATGCCTTTTTACTTATTTCTTATCCGTAATTTAATGTATTTAGATCGACATTTAGAATGTATGCAAGCATATTAGTGGATTGATGCATTTTAGCATCTAACATTAGCATGCAAGTTTGATTTCAGCATATGTTACACTGACTCACATATTATGCTACTTAAGCATATCAAGTTAGTATGACTAGTTTTTTACAGTATCCATTTAATAAATCAGAATCCCGGGAATTGTCATTACCGGGAAATTTGTCAGTTGCCATTTTAGTCGTGGTTGTGATTCACTTTTATTAACTGGCTTGATTTGGTTTGGCTTTGACTTCACCATTACTCATAGAAAACAATTTTAAATTGCATTTCAAGATCAACTCATTATCATATTAAGAAAATAAATGGGGACATTCAAACATACCTACGCATCATCTAAATAGGTATATATTTGCTGAGAGAAGGTTAAAATGGTAATGAAGATGCTCTCTTGAAGAATAAGAAAAAAAATGGGCTGTCCTGTCTTCAACTTCGACCCTTCATCCATCTTCATCTCATCTTCACTAATGAAATGCGAGAGGATGGAATAATGGAACGAAGACGAAGGGACAAGAAAAATGTGACCTGTTTCTTGTTCGCCAAATGTAAACAATTACGATGGCGATAGCAATATGATAAGGAGGGATATGACCAGTGACAGTGAAGAAATGTGATGTGATGATGACACTTTTATCATCATTATCACTCTCAATCACAATCAGGTAGGTAAATAAGGGGAAGATGTGTGCATAAATAATTAATTACGTAGTACAAATCCGTTTGAATTTTTCAAGGAAGTTCTTGAACGAAATTCATCACAATAAACGCTAACTAGGATTTACATTTAATTATGTAATGAATATGATTTCCTCGAGAATAAAATTAATTTTTCATTCATTTTAACTAAACATAGATGTAAAGAGTAGTAGGAGCTCCGGCTGACTTTTTGTGATATGCGGCTGATGTATTGTTTTAAGAAGTGAATTAGATTCTTTGTTAAACCTAATCTAATTGCATGATTGTTTCATCATCAACGGCTGAAGTTATATAAAATAATTTCCATTGGTCTCCTTTTAATTATTTTTCAATCCATACTCAAGACTTTACAAATATGCTACCTGTATTCTAATGTAATTTCAATACTTCTTGGGTTTCATGAACTGGCACTGAAAACTTTTAAAACTTGAAATGAAAGCATGAAATTTCAGTTCGAAATTTAAAAAAAAATCGAATTTCGAAAATCTAAAGACGTTTGCCATTTATATTTTCTTTAAATTGCAGAAGATAAAGATAAAAGCAATTTTCAATATCGCTCGATCACATATGTCTCTGCTATAAATTCTCTTATCTTTGTGTAAATGCCCTTCTAACGTACAAAATTGACAAAATTATCGGCATTTTAGAAATAATTGGTTTGGAATGTAAACAATTTCAATTTTTTACAAAAAAAAATCATTGAGACCCCTGCTGATACAAGCACAGTGCCTGCTGGAGCTATGCCGATGTCAAATGATTCTTTTGTTGGTTTTTTCATAAAAGTTTTTACATTTATCGTTGTTGCGTTGTAATGAAGATGTGCAAAATATGCCAAAAAAAGTAAAGTAATTCTAATCACTAATCACATTTTTCAAACAATGGAGACAATTCCTGAAACGTTCAGCCAGATGGAATTGCATCGTCGTGAGATTCATTCAGCAGATTTGACATTAAAAAGATTCAAAGTCGAAGATTCAGTATTCACCGGTAGGGGAATTCGGTTGATTTTGAAATTTTGAGAAATCCAAATCGAAAAATTAGCAAATATTTGAATTAAACGTATCCTAAAAAAAGGATCCTGAATTGGAATAATTTCACTTTTTCATAAAAGTAGGCTTCTGCTGAATTTTTTTTATTTGCATTTAAGTCTATGCTTGAGGAAATCAATATTTAATTTTTCGCTTCCTTCCTTATCGTGATAAGAATAGCATGCGATGTAGTGACTTTTTTTTTGTCAAAATCTGGATTATGGAAATCACGGAGACGTTTACAAATAATATCAGTATTTCGGAAATTACTTTTAATCGTAGATACGACAGTTTCCATGACAATAATGACTAAAGGATGTGTAAATCAACTGGTCCGTATACATTCAAAACTGTGTTTGGGGGGAACGTTGAATAAATTACATCAATAAATCGTGGAAAATGGTAAACTTAATTTCAACAAGAGTAAAATGTGCTCCAGATCACTACAACATTAAATACCTCTTACAAGGGAACCGCCCCAACTGTACCCCGCTAATCACGCATAACGGGTATGCCATCTTGATCAGCGTTTTTTACTGATTACAAGTCCGCCTTCAGTTTGCTGTAAAAATTTCAGTGATGTTTAATTTTAATTTTTAGGCCAGATATTGCCTCACTTTAGATAGAGATTGATATCAGTTTGCAAATATTAATACATGGTAGATGATGGGGAAGGTCGGTCAAAGCCTTCATATGGTAGAGTAATATTTTCGGACGCTGGCCGATTTTTATTCTGGTGTTGATCCAGATATTTCCGATCCCAGTCTATGGTATTGTAATGCATACCAGAAGCATGAAAAAGTTAAATTTAAAAATTAATCCATTGTTTTTACAGTAAACGGAAAGCAGATTCGTTATAAGTGTGAAAAACTGATCTAGACTGTGTGTCTGTTATATGCTGTTAGGGGGGTACAGTTGGGGCGGTTCCCTTGTTAACTGTACAAAATTGAGGAAAATTTGATTTAAACTTACAATTTTGGTATGTCAGTATTTTTAATTAAAACAATTGATGTAAAATAAAATATTAATTAAAATTCTATCACTATTGCTTGTTCTGTCCAGCTAATTTTCATACAAGTAATTTGAATTCTCGAGCAAGCATAATTCATCCATTACCACCTATTTTGCAGGATTATTTTTTCGTAATTTCTCCATAAATTTTTTACAAATTCGGGTTTCTAATTGTAAGTAATAATGAATTTGGAATTAAATTTTAAAAAATGAATTACTTGTAATTTTTTTAAAATTTCAACATGAAAACGCATTTTGAAGACATTTCATGCAAATGTTGCATAAATGGAATAACTCCAGTACCCAGATACATTTCATTAGACAGATGTAATTTGATGTAGACAGAAACAAATAAAATTTAATGCAAGAAACCGTCAATAAGTACAACAAACTTAAAACGAATTAATCATAAACAGATTGTGAGGAAATGATTTTAGACTCTAATCTAAGCCCCTTGGTCACAGTAGCCAAAGTACCTTAACAAAATTTCTAGTCTTCTTAATGATGGGCGAATTCGGAAAAGTCATAACTCATCTTTGTCATCATCATCAAGAATTTTCATCTTGACCTCATCATTCCTAACACCATCAAAATTGTCATCATTAAACCTGTCACTGTCACCTTAATGAAAAATTGACAAGGTGTGTTTGTGTGCGTTCGCGTGTGTGCGTGCATAAGCCCCTGAAACTTGATACTTTTTTGGTGTGAAAGGGAATTCCATAGGCAAATGCAATTACAAACGAATCCCTGAAGTCGCGTCGCGTCACATTTGATTGTTTATTGGTTTTTCTGACTGAGTACTTAAGCAAACCACATTCCATTAAATATTCACCCTTTGATAATAAATGCTCATTAAACAAATGTTAATAAGATTCATGCGTGCATTTAATTAATGAATTTGACAAGGATTCATCATTCCTAACACCATCAAAATTGTCATCATTAAACCTGTCACTGTCACCTTAATGAAAAATTGACAAGGTGTGTTTGTGTGTGTTCGCGTGTGTGCGTGCATAAGCCCCTGAAACTTGATACTTTTTTGGTGTGAAAGGGAATTTCATAGGTAATCGCAATTGTAATTACAAACGAATCCCTGAAGTCGCGTCGCGTCACATTTGATTGTTTATTGGTTTTTTCTGACTGAGTACTTAAGCAAACCACATTCTTTTAGATATTCACCCTTTGATAATAAATGCTCATTAAACAAATGTTAATAAGATTCATGCGTGCATTTAATTAATGAATTTGACAAGGAAACGACCCGAAGTGTCCTCCGCAGCCGTTCAGAAAAATTGCATTTTCTAGATCCGTTTTTCACGCTAAATGCGAATCCGCTGACCTCAGGTCTCGTCTTTGGATGGAAAATCCGAATTGTTGATTTTAAAATACATTTTTCAAACATCTGGACCTTTCTACATAAACAAACATTTCAGATGTTTGGGGACACTTGGGGTAGTTACCTTGTCCAACAATATAAATAGGTACGGATGAGTTAAGGATCCGATCACTTTTTGTTTTTAACTTTCTTGCATAAATTTTAAATTATAATTTTTGGCAAGACAAAACAATAATCATTTAAAAAATGAATGTAACTTTAGACGGTCCGCGTGTGTGGATCCGCACAGTTTGGATTTTGTGTGTGTCCTCCCACTTTTAATTACATTATAACTTGTGATTACAATGCAATTCATCCGTTTATTTCAGCCCTTCTTGAGGGGTAAACATGAAGCATGTTAAACAATTTTTAACGCATGACACTTCAAAATAAGAATATGCAAGTTTGGTTTTGACATTCACAACCTTGTGTCATGTAAGTAAGCCACAAAATAAAAATAAAAAATAACGGCACACAGCAACATTGCTTTTGAAAATCGTTTTGGGGACGCTGCGCTGGACGCATAGAATTAAAACTTTGTAAATTGATCGTAAATTGCAGTCAAATTGAGATATCATTTTAAAAACAGAGTTAAATCGAGAGTAATTAATATTCACACTTAAACTGACAATTTTTAAATTGAGGACGGCTCATTAGTCAACTCTGAATTTCGATTGACAAAACCGAGTTTCTAATTCAAATTGATGCAGATTTAATACATTTCAAAAATGTTTTGCGATTAGACTCGAGAGCAATCAAATGCAGTAAATTTTACAATCCAACCTGGTTAGAACTCATTACATGATAATGGACAAATCGTCTAAACTTTCATCGAGAAATTCCTTTGGGGTCCCACAAAATCTGAGAAACACAGTTATTCCGGTTTCGTGTTGGAAAATGGTTATCGCTGCAGAGGTATTTTTGGTGCGAACAATAAGAGCTCAAAAACAATTTTTTATGAGCGCAAAAATTTTTATTCCTTCCTCCGTCTCCTTTAAAAGCATAAGAATTTCCTGCTTTAAAAGAGTTTGCTTTTCAGTGGAAAATATTTTTTTTCGATAAAAACTTGGAAAAAATAGCAAAAGTTGGAAATTGTCTTTCATAAGAATTGACGGTACCAAAACTCCCCAAAACAGCGATTTATGCATTTTTCATCTTTAAATTTGATACATGGATGAAAGAAAAATTCCAGAATTTATATTTCCCCCAGAATGGATTTTTCAAGCGACAGGACAAAAAAAATAGTAAACAAAATCAACACTCATTTTTCTGTTAATTTTTTCTTGGATTTTTTGACCACATAATTTTTGACTTCGTGAGAATTTTTCATATGCAAATTTTATAATGACCCTTTCAAACGTGCAATTTTCGTTGCATAATTGCATCTGCAAATGCATATAATTTTTTGTAACTTTTAACCTTGATTACAATTACATATTATAAATTAGAATGCAGGTTTTGTTATAAATTGAACCTTTTTACTAAAATTTCCGTGATCGTGATGTCGTTACTCTACTTTTAAAAAATGCATAAGAATTATTATTTTTATGCAGTTTATTCACAAATTCATGTAATTTTTTTTCAGTTTCATTTAACTCAAATTCAATGCAACGAAATGACTGTGTTCTTCCTTTCGTTCGAGGATGGAAAATGAAGATGAATGATAGTGGAATTGAACTTTATAACCTGTTATGAAAACAGTAATTAAGAGGCATTAATATGAACAGGGATATTTGTTATCTAAAGTGATTTGTTGAAAGCAAGAAATAACATAAATGTGAGAAAAATGCTTGTTTACAATGTCATTTCATTTATCTTATTTTTTCACCTGTTTTAGAAAAAAAAAGAATTAAGAAGAGAATGTTCACATTTATCAATAAATTTTGCAGTAAAATTATGCCGCGGTAATGGTGTTTGGTCAATGTCATTTGTAAACAATATCACTGTCAAACTATGTTCAATCATTCATATGCCGATGTCATCGATGATAGTGATAATAATTTGACCCGAATGAAAATAAGTGGGATGAGAAATAGCGAAATTCCCGATTTTCATGGAAATTTCCGAACACCCTCTTTTTGGGGTGGGGTGAGAAATATCCGTTATTTATTGATACGTATTTACTCATTATCAGTAAGTGGTCATATGGAAATGTGTACAATAGTCAATGTTATCAAGCATAAATTATAATTTCCCTCGTTTCGACATTCAATTCATTTTCTGTTATAAAGCGAATTCTTACGAAAATGAGAAATTGATCATCCAGATTTAACCAGTATTAATCATATTTATATCACATTTACTGTTTTATTTAAAATTTAAATAGAATCTTGTCTATTCGGTAAATTATAACTTACTCACAAGGGAACTTTTTCTACTGTACCCCCTAATCGCATATAAGAAATGCATCATCTGAATCAGTTTTTGATGCTAATTACGAATCCGTGTCTTATTCACAGCAAAAATATCAGCATAATTTTTAATTTTAGATTTTTATGTCAAAATCTCTCTTATTTTGGTTGGGATCAACAGCCTTACACAAACTTGAAATGATCGTGGGATACCTTTAGTAACAGAAGTAGTAGGGCAGGTATGGTGTTCCTATGTTCCGAAATAAAAAATACCTGCCAGTGGCTCGGAGCCGATTTTGCATAGGGGTGTTAACTCTCGTTCAGGGTTGTATATTCCAATGCATTGTAGGTATACAAATCCGCATACAAAAATTAATATTAAAAATCACGCCGACATTTTTGATGTGATTTGAAAACAGATTCGTAATCAGCGTAAAAAACTGATTCAGATGATACATTTCTTATATGCGATTACGGGGGTACAGTAGAAAATGTTCCCTTGTCAATTTCCCTCATACCCAGACGATAAAATGGCATCTATATGAATTTTATTTTCAGCTTGGACTCAATTTCTCGGTCTTGGTTCGAAACTGAATGTAAGTAGGTACATCACGTTCCTCAACATATTCATCTCATCTTTCTATCACAATCAGTTTTCGGATTAAGAAATCCAATTAAAATCAAAATTAAAACAATAACAAATACATAAAATTGCCAACGATTTCGCAAAATAAAATAACAATTCATTCTTAAATTAATGAATGGCATAAAATTTCGCAATAATATTTTTTTTGCAAGCAATAACCCAAATCTCTCTTCCTTCCTTTCATTCAATTCATTCATAATACCCGACATTAAGATTTTATTGTTAATTTCTGAGAAGAATTTAAAGCTTTCTCGTTATTGTAATTTTGAAGGACATAGGACATTAATCCAAAAATTTTGCCAAATATTATCAGTTCATTTAACATCACCACAAGCTAAAGCAAATTAAATGTTTTGCAAATTTTTTTCGCGAATCACTTTTGCAAACATCGAACATCGGATCGCCTATAGCCTTTGGGATCAACTTTAATAGTTCAGTTTTTGCGTGAAATATCTCCTGTCGCTGTTGGCGCCGGCGCTATGGCTATATCATACCGTAAGTCATTTCTCTCTCCTTCAAAAAAAATATTTTTGTGCGAAAGAAATTATCACATTTTTATCACAACATCAGCATCAAAAGAAACGATCGTGAAGCGATTAGTCTCACATTTCAATCAAGTTGTAGTCCTACTTGTTCTAATCAAACCAGCTTGGCTTTGGCTTGTCTATAATTTTCATCGAAGTTGCATAAGAAGTCGTCTTGTTTAAAAATAGTTATCATAATTCAATTCATATACTTTATCCATCATAGTTCAATTAAATTATTTTAATTTGCAATAATTAAATTATGATTATGATTAAGCTTGAGCTTGTAAACATCCCAAAAAAATTTAGAGAGTTCTTCTCTGCCCTACAATCAAAGTCAATCGCACTTGATCAATTACAAAATTATGTTATGTAACTTCAAACATGAAATTGATTAGAAAAACAATAGCAATTGACTTGGTTTGGCTTTGCGCATCTTCTTTTATTTTGTGGCGTTGCATTGCGTGTGCGATTGCAATCACTGCAGCTAATAAAACCTCCCTAATTAGGAATGTGTGCGTGCGTAGGCAGGCGTTCATAAATGAATTGGCACAGCATTAACATTGCGATACACAAGTAAATATTTATGGTGGCGGCATTCATTGTTTTTATTTTTTTGTCTTGGTCCAATCCATAATAAAAAAAATCAAGCTAAAATCGGCAGTTGTAATTTTGCAATATTTACTGTTGTACATTTTAGGAATTTGCAAAAACAAATCATGGGAAAATGTTCATTAGGAACGAAGCTGAATGAGTATTCAAAGTTACCCACAATCATAATTAAAATTACAATTAGTTTTATACTTGATACACTTGTCTTGAACAATGACATTTCATTGTTTATTTACATACTTACTCATTACAGTACTGTAGTGTCCATTGACTTTATTTCATGCGCTTGCGCTTGAATGGCCATCATAAATAATTAAATGTCTCAATCGAAATAAATATCCCAGGTCAGAAAAGGGGGAAAATGTCCCAAATCAGATAAGTTAAGCTGTATCAAGCAAATTCATCACACAATCAGATTATTTAGGGATGGCAGGTGGATAAAAAAGCCTTGGTAAAAACCGGTATTTTCGATTTACCCAGTCAAGGTGTTTTCTGTGTTTGATTAAAGTGTGGAGAAAATTAAAGATGAAACTGGTCAGTGGGAAAAATGAGTTGGTGGAAAATGCCAGAATTTCCCATTATAAGATCCAACTCCAACATTTTGAATGGGAACATTTTCATGAAAGCATATTTCAAACAATTTGAGGCCGAGAATGACTCTGAATTCCTGATCTTCTCCTTCGTTCCATCCTGAAACTAGGGCAGTTTGAGACGATTTTCCCACGACTTAATGGACAGTAATGATTTCTGATTTTAATAAATTTTCCCATTGGCACTTTCAGGCATTTTCCCACCAAATCGAATTTTTCAAAAGTGGAAAATTTTGCATCTCTGCGAATTAACTGTGGTTATTGTTTGCACAAAAAAACAATGAATCAATTGCCATTGTCATTGTCCACTAATTTAATTTGTTGACCATATCCATATCCAATGGTAAGAAATCCCAAGAAAAACTGACAATGAGGGTTACGGTTGCGGTCAGTCAAATAAGGTCAAACGCAAGCAAAACAAATATAAAACTTTGTCCGATTAAGCCAAAGAGGACTTTGTCCCAAAAACGAAAAAAATATGTTTTTTTATTTGGGTCTATAAAAACGCAGGGTTTACCTAAACAGTAAAAACAAAATACCATTTTGTTTTGTTAATAATGCTTCTGAAGAAGCCTTTCAAATGTCATGTTTTAATTTTTACGCTCAACAAAACAATTAATTTTTTGATAGCTTTTTGACTGATCTTCGTGAGCGTACCTGAACTGAACTGAAGAAGTTTAGTAGATGCTGTGATATGACACTGTAAAAAATACATTAAAAAAGCAATTATAATTGCATTTGGTTAGTTTGATCTACAATCAAAATTTGTTTAGTATCTTGACATCCAATTCCAAATTGGCAATGAATTTTTGCCAAAGTGTACAGTACAGGTCAGCAGGGAGTCCTATTGCCGAGGTAGGCCATTAAAAAGGTCGTAATAAAATAACCTTTTATGCTTACTTCTGTAATTCATCCCATCCACAAAAGATTTTTTGCGGTTAATTGCTCGTTTAAATTGAGTTATTTCCTTTGGAGTGATTATGATTTAATCACAAACTTTTTAAGCGTCAAGCTTCTCTATATCGGCTTCCTTTGAATAAGTAGCAGTGGCAGAGATAAAAAGAAAATTAGTGGGAAAAACAAATAGTGGAATATTCCGGTACATTTAAGGAAATGTCCAAAAGATTATTTCGGGGCACATTGAGACGATCCCGAGCATTTAAATTTATAAACCCAAAATTTATATCGTAATAAATTGCCAAAACATAGCCCATGTTAATTAAATACAGTGTTCTATTTTTGGACAATTTCCCCATATTCCCAGGAAAAATAATTTCACAGTGGGAAGAAAATTCTTAAAAAATAGGAAACTTCTCATTCTCGCACAGACATTTCACTGGGCTAGAACTAGAAACTCCAGGGTTAAAATAAATTTTAGATAGGGTGAAATGTGGATTATTGAGAAGTAAAAATTACAATGGAAATTAATTCAAAATAAATTATAGCAATAATCATTGACATCACTCAACACGATGGTGCAATAACACCATTGTGCGTTTTTAATCTACTGCAGTAAAATTTCTCACGTGGCACAGATCATAGTGGTCTGACGTTCAAACCAAAATTCCACCAAACTTAATTTTTTGTACCGAAAAAAATCTGGTTTTCCTTTGACTCTAACCATTTCACCTCAAAAACTTTTTTGATTTAGTGTCCGTTTTACCCCACCGACTAACACCCGCTTTATCCCGTTTATACCCCAACGATCTAAACCTGTTTTAACCAATTTCTACCCACGACTTCAAGTCTTGTAAAAATATTTCTGTCGAGTTTTCATAGCGCCAATCTATAAAAACTTGACAGAATTAGAATGTGCCTGCTATTTGCTTTAATTCATAAAATTAAACATGTTATAATTATAATTTCATAAAATATTTTACCAATCGCAATCTCAAGGTCAATTTAAATTAGATGCAGTTAAATTGGGCGTTCACGCTCGCAAAAAATATTTTTGATGAAAAATTGCCTCCACATTAAACACATTTTCAGGCTATTGAATCCGTCAAAAAACCTGAAGGGAAGAAGGGACTCTCTCGAATTTTTCGATGAATTTACGAAGTAGAAGTCATAATTCCTTTACACCTTGTGCCAAATAACTTGATTTTGATCGAGAATCGTGATCTTTCGCCGTAACCCTTAAGAAAATAAAACAAAAATTAAATTGGTAGCTTCTAAACAAGCTATAATAAAGTTAATGGCTTTATATGCATATAAAAATGAACTATGAAAAGTAATAAAAAAATTGTAAAAAGTAGTTCAATTTTAAAGCTTACTGGTTATTGGTGCTATATTATAGCACACCGCCTATGACAAAATTCGATCTTGTCGGAATCAAATGAGAAAAGCTGAAGCTGTTTTTCTCTAGGAAATACCTATGCAATACCACTTACGTGGAAAGTGTAATTCATAAATTCTGACATAACCAAACTTGCAATTTTTTTAAAATAATTTTTTGTACTTTGCACCTTTTCGCACACCAACCACATTTACTTTTTATTTTGTACGAAAGGAAAAGGAAGTATAAATCACTTATTTTTGTTTGAAGATTAAGATGATCTTGAACTTAAAAATTCATGACCTAGAAGACCTCGAAACGTATTATCTCTGTTCTGCGGATGATAAGAAAGCTTACACAATTTTCAAAAACAGATTAAAAATTCCGAAGAAAAATTGATTATCTGAAGATTAATGCGTTTAATCAATTTATCAACTCGTTAATAATTAAAGAATTAGAGAATAAAATTACTGTGACAGTTCGTAGTGCAATTCATTTCATTTTGATAATTTCGTGGCAAAATTGAAATTATTTGACCGACTGTGTGGGGATTATTCCTACTCTTGACAAGATCTATACTAGCTTCCGTGGCCAGCTGAATACCACTTCGTTGAAATGCCAGAACACTGGAAAATGATATGATCGACAGATAGGTCAGGATTAAGGAGGTTTCTATCCCTGCACAGCAAATAGAATTTGAACTCCAGTTGGCAAAAATGGGTTAAAACATGTGTAAATGGAGTAAAATTGACAAAAACAAGAAAAATATTTATTTTATCAGACATGCTAACTACCCACGGATAATAACAAAAAAATCGATGGGCGTAGACAATTATGGGTTTTAATGAGTAATAACGGGTTTTAGTAATGGAGGGTTTCAGTGGATAATCACAGATTTTGAATGACTAAAAGTTTGTCGCCTTACCTCGCCAAGGTCAGGAAAAAACGGGTAATAACTGGCGAGTTTTAACGGATTTCAATGGACGATTAAAGAATTCCGCCGTTATTTCTTCAATTATTACCTGTGTACCTAATGATATATTTTTCATTACCCAGTAAAATCCGTTAAAACCCAGTGGGTTTTCAATACCCTCGTACCCATTACAAATATTAGTTATTACTCATTCACGTGCCCATATGATGTAAACTCATTCAGGCGCCGCGGAACAGGGGGAACGAGGGGGGATATTTCTATCCTTATAATGTATTAAGATTTTTGGACTCCCTATCCTGCTAATGTTAAAGTCCCGATTCCAGGAGGGGTCAATATCCCCCGGTTCCGCGGCCCCTGAACTCATTTATGTTGTATTATGCGCGGGCTGTGGCCCTCATATCATAATAAACTCATTTACTTACTTACTTACCCATTCACGTGTCTGTTTTTAGCCAATCTTCGGGTTAAATCGTTTTTAAGCCAACCCCTGGTAAGATCCATGATCCATTTTTTACCCAAGAACTATCCAAGTTTCAAAAAGGAATTTTAACGTAATAGTCTTCTCAGCTTGCCCCAATATTCAATATTGATATGAATATTTTTACGAAATGGTTCGATATTGGAAATTCAAAAACGGAATGATTAGATTACCTATTTTGATTAGATAATTTTGCTTTATTTTGTCGACCACAAACCGCACTGAACTGGTTCGTCTGTTTTAAAACCTTATAGATTTTTTAGAGTCGCATGTTGGAATCATAATCATTCCATTGCTCAACCAATTTTTATTAATCGTCGGTCCATGTCCATGTGCAGCCACATTTTTTTTATTTCTTCTTTCGTCTTTATCCAAAGTAAAAAATGAAATTATGAAAGTAAAATTTTATTGCGGTTATCGTACCCTTCTTTTATCTCTCTCTGATTTGGAGGATTATGTAAGCCTTTATCGTTCAAAAGTTTTAGTCTGTCCAGATCCAGAACCAGTTCCGGCGACAGCTTGTCAATTTGGGACAAGTAGAAGTGACATTGCAGAGTCAGCGAAAAACAAAAAAAAAATGATTAACTAAAGCGTGTGTAAATGATGCCTACCTAAAACCTAAAAAAAGAAGTTGGGTACGCGTGTCAGTATCGGTATGAAAAATGAAATGAGCCAAAGAGTTCGAATGTTGAGTGGAGATAAGAATTGTAAAGTTCATTTGCTTGGATTTCCAGGTACCTGGAAAAAGGAAATGACAGAAAGAGACGAGACTGATTGTGATTGCGACTGTGATTGTGAGACAAAATTAGAATTTTCTTTTTCAGGTACATCCGTACACACAAGTTGAGGAGAATGTCAATGAATCATTTTAAGAGTTAAACAGAGTTGACCAGCCAATTCCAATAAGAATAATTTCTGATTGGATTTGACTTTTCATTAAGCCGCGTAGTGATAACGGATTTGGTAGATGTAAAAAAAGAAGGTCGTTATATCCAATTCACAAAAGAAAAATATAAATTCCTCCGTTAAAAAAAGGTCTACTCGAAAAAGCGCATCAAAGTAGAATAACTCTGAGTGTGAACGAGCGCCAAGTAAATCCGTTATTGTCCTCTAATCTAAATCCGTTATTGCCACCGAAGTTGATTTCGTCATTTCCTTCTATTATGTCACTTCCTTCCTTCATTTCTTTCTAAATCCGTTATTGCAATCTAATCATAAATCATTTACTGCAGTCTAATCTAAATCCGTTACTGGCGCCGTCGAATTTAAATCCGTTATTGCCGCCTGACTTAATTTCATCATGTGCGTTTACTCTAAACGCCTTTTTCCTCAATCCGTTATTTCCTTCTATTCCTTAATTCGTTTTTACAATCTAATCTAAATCCGTTACTGTCACCATCGAATCTAAATCCGTCATTTTTCTTTAGCAGTAACAAAGTACGTTTAATGCAAAGCTAACGAGAATTTGATAGTTTCCTTTTCTGTTCGTGGGAATACAGAATCGTGCAGATAAAAAACGCACAATGGTGCAATTGCACCATCGTGTTGGGTAAAATGAAATAATTTTAACAATCTATCTGGTTAAACATTGTTTCATGATACAGATTCGGGATAAAACCGATTTAGCCCAAAATATCAAGTTAAATTGATAAAAATATCTTTACCCTTTCTATCCTTTTAACCTTTAACTCAGGTAAATTCCCACCGATTTAAGTAAATTGAGTTGAACTGAAGCCGAAAATACCTCTGGATTTTTTTACGTCAGGTCCAATAATCCATTTTTCAATTTATTCCTCAATCAATCACAATCATAATCGGTGAAAGGTTCAAAGTCCCATTTTTGCATTTTTTTAATCAAAAATCGAGAGCTAATGGCATTTATGCACTCTGACTCTGACGCAATTTAACGCATGTGCAGTGGTAGTGTACGAAATATAAATATTGGGAAAATAAATAAGTCTTCGAGAGACAGACAGTGAGTCGGTCGGATATTGATATTGTCTCTCTTTTAATTCTGGATATTCTGGAAGCTCAATCATGTACTCATCACATTACAATCGCATGTACATATTCTGTAAAACGCATTTGATCTTCTTTAAAAAATACCTAATTTGTACTTAAGCTTATTTAAGCATGTATGGCAGGCCGATTGCATCTTCTAAAATGTTCTTGGATCTCTTCAGAAAAGCATTGCATTCCCTGGACTCGTGATGAGATAAAAAAAAGCCGGAGTCCGAGTCCAAAGCAAAAGCACATGGTCATGGACTATTCAAGAATAATCATAATCATCTTCAATTCAATAAATTACACAAATTGGTGGAAAAAAAAATTGTGAATTCATGAAACGAATGAAAAGCCATAGCCAAACCACTACATTGCCACTAGCGTGCTCAAGGACTTCGTTTACTTAATACCATGTGTCCACGTCCAGATCTACATGCTTTGCAATTCGACTCACAAGGGAAGTCTTCCGTCTGGAACATTTGATTTAGATTCAGGATTAAGAGCTAATGATTGAAATTTTCTGGATGTTTTCAATCTGTAAGCAGCTTTTTGCAATAATGAATTTTCATAGATCGATGAATTTTTTTTTTTACATTTCAACAAAGCCATATTTGTTTGTTTATGCATATAAAAAATAACTTCTTTTTCAAAACTTTACTGAACTTTTGGGAGCATTTTAAATGCATTGTTTGATGAAGAAGTGTTAATTCTTCAGTATGACTAGTTGGAAATGACTTTCGGCATGCATTGCATTCAATGAATCGATATATACTTTCAAATTACGTAGTACTATGATTCAACTTCATTTTACCGTATTATCCATTTATTCAAATGCATCCGAATCCAACCTGCCCGATTGATAAATTGCTAGGCTTGCCCGATTCTGAATGACGGTGTTTTTTTTCTACATAAGCTCATACTTGTCCTTCATCATCATCATGAATGATCCAAAGGAGCTACTACTGCCAATGCAACTTAACAATTTTTCTACAATTTTGAAGCCTACATTTTGAAAAATATATATCTTTACAGAAAAAATCCAATCAGATTAACTTTTTCCTCGAAATTATTTTCCCGTAAAATTGTTTTTATTCCCAAATTTGAATATCCCGAGCAGGACATTTCCTTGTCAAACACTAATTTCCACCGTCATCATCATCACCATCATCATCTTTTTTTCTGCTATTTACATTTCCACTGGTAAAAACTGATTATGATTGTGTGAGCTGGATCGTAAAGTAATGCAATGCTATGCAAATGCTGATACTGGCTTGACTTGACTTGACTAACTAAATAGATAGCGAATAGCGACAGTGATTTAAGAGGATCGGGATCCAAAAGTCGGATCCCGAGTACGAATTGTATAAGCATACTTACAGGAAAAGCATAAATAATTTTATTGACTTGTACTGTGAACCCCATTCCATATCCATCCATTTCATTTCAGATTCTTTTTATCTGTAATTTGATTCATTTGTTTTTTCGTCACATCACATAAAATACTTTGAACACTCATTCATCATCATCAGCGTTTCACGTTAAGTAAGTTCATTTTGATACTGATTGTGATTTCATCTTTTTCATATTGCACAAGTCAAGCTATTCCACATTTATCCAGATCCAGTGTAGCTGTGGTTGTAGTTGTGTCATTGAGATTGTGATAGGGATTGCTATTGAGCTGGATGGAAGTGAACCTTGCTTCTTCTCGTTTCGTCATATTCGTCACTCGTCACCCACCACAAAAATTTTTGTAATGAGGACTCAACACGATAGTGTCTGTTTCTGTTGCTGAGGCTAAATTTAATCTAGTTTTTCGAAGTAGACGAAGGTAAAATGTACTACGTAAATGCAATTGACACTGTGAAGTGAAGTGGTAGGCATTGCGATTGTGATAGTTAATTTAGTGCAACTGGGTAGGCTTTTTTATTAATTATAATTATTTATAAGGTGTGTCACGTATTTATAAGGACACTAATAGGTCATGTATGAATTTCCGTGTTAAATTAAATATACACTCTGTCGGACAGAGTTCTATGTTCCCAAAAATAGCAGGAAGAAAGGAGTATGTCAAAATTGTAAGGACATATGAGCAAAATATTTTAAGGTGTTCGGCGGTTTATAAATAATGTAGAAAAAAATGTCTACAAAAAAGTTAATTTTTCTGCTTCCTGTTTTATTAAAATCCTAAAGGAAGACATTCTTTAAAACCATACTAGATTTTGATGAGAATTTTATGGACAGAAAGTTTTTTTGCAAATTGTCATTGAGAAAATTCATATTTGAGGTGGGAGTTTACAATTGTCATTTTGAAAATTCGTCACACCCCTTTCCATAATTTATTTGCCGAAAATCACATGAAACTAAATTATCTGACTTTTTTAAGCTGTAGATACCGATTCTGCGTAAAATGTATGCAATAATAGTTTTTTTACACTGTTTTTTAAAGGTGGATTTGGAATTCATTTTTTATAAGCGCATTTGAAAATATGTTTTATTTAATCTTGTATTAGCTAGCAATATGAGAATAAGTCAGCAATAGTAACAGAAGTCTATACTAATTTTGACATAAAAGTAAAACATGTCCTTATAATTATGAAACACTCCTTAATACCCCTTGAACTGAACTGGACCCATGGACTCCGCTTTCATTTGCTTGCACATGGAGCTGGAGCATGTGTGTGAATTGAATTATGGATAAAAATATAAAACTTGATCTTTCTCTTTCCAGAAATGAAGTCAAAAGGGCTTGAAGCTTGAAACGAG